>JAPMOR010029203.1:309957-340352 GCA_026543865.1 Argiope aurantia
TTGATAAAATTCAGAGCTATATATAATCTAATAATTCTGCTCAAATTAAATTCATTACTTTTAATTACTTTTATATTACGATATAACATTTAATTGATGTTCAAATTTAAATAAATGATTACCTATATCTGAATTTTAAATTAACTTTTATTCTCTTCATTAGTATACTCCTCTACAAAGTAGGAAGTTTTTAAGTTTATTTCTAAGTGTTAATTATTTAGCAGAAAACACTTGTGTAGGAGCTTCTTATTCTATGAAACCGTTCATTTTCTTCTAGAGATACGGCACTTCAACGTAATTAACAGTTCTTCCTTTCTCTGAAATAAACAATATCTCCCCCATTACCTTATGCCTAAGATACGTCTTGGAGGCACCACTTTTCATCTATTGCATGCATGAAACTTGGGATTCTTTTTAATGACTTGAAGAGATCGGTTCTTGATCGTTAGAAATTCTCAAGGCTCATCTTTACGAAAGTTCAAAAACGAAAACTTCTTAAAGAAGCATCATTAAGTCAGAAAAGTCGAATTAAAATAGCGAACATTTTTCACCTATTTCACTTTGAGAGCTGCGATTCCGTTTGTTTCTTTTCTTTTTGGTTTTATTATTGGTGCGATAAGAAAGTTCTGCGAAGTATTAACGAATTCCGAGAAGTAGATCGGATTCCTCACTTTTAGGGTTTCAAACTGCGTAAGCCAACAACACTTGGAACAACTCTATATTTCAATTCACCGTAATTACAAATAATGAATTTATGGTTTCAAGCATTTAAAGTTAAATTAATGTCCCGTTTCGGATTTACAATAGGGCAATTTTTGAGATGAATCCTTTATTTTCAGTTGTAGCCAAATATAAGAACATTTTGGTATATTCTATATTAATAAGATTTCTACGTTTTGGAAAGAACGAAATAAACTTATTTATGGAAGAATTTCGGGTTGATTATTGTTCATTTTATTTAAATACATATAACTTGGAATGTATAATTAAACCAAAACCAATAAATAATAGTTAATTCTGAAATATTAGCATTATAATATTTTCTGCAATGTTTTTCATAAACAGTTATATATATTTTTTGTGCAAATGACTTTGTATATTTTAGAGTTCTTGTAGTTTCTTATGACGGTTTTAAATTTTTATTTTTATACTATATGTGAAAAATATAGCCATTTTTACTTATTTTTTTAACATTTAAAAAAATTGATCTACTTTATAAATATCTCATAAATTTCTGTTTAATGTTTTTTCTTAATGTTATTTATAAATAACATTGCATCGATTGTAAATCAAAATATCATGTATTTGCGATATTCAAATAATGACTCTTGAAGTTTTTCAGGCATTTTATTTTAAAATTACAAAGAACTTTTTATTCCAAATTTAAAAAAAAAAAATTCTCATTTAAAGCCAAAAGAATTATATTAAAAACTTTTTCATGAAGAAGTTAATTTTTAATTAGAATTATAAGAATATATTTAAATAATCAGTAAAAATTTTGAGTTTTCATTATCTTTACACATTAATGAATGTATTTAATGAGTATATTTTAGCTCTGTAGTTTTAAATATAAAGAATGTGTTTGTATGTTGTGTTTTGTAACAAAATTGTTTTTTTTTTTAATTTTCATACCCGATTGTATTAATTTCAGTATGCAATTGTAATTAGAAAATTAATTCTTACATTTTTAAGAAAGCTTTATACTTCGTTTTAAAAAATTAAAAAGAAAACCTAACAAGAATTAGTTGCAAGTATTGAAATAATCAAGAAATTAATTAATTAATTGAACAAAAATAAATCGAAACAATCTGAAATAGCTTTGATTTAATTAGGAAGAATTAATCTTGTTTTGTTTTTGTAATTTAAACTATTCTTATGAAATTAATTTTTCACTTTTTTATTTGAAAAAAAGAAGAAGTAAATTAGAAATTGGATTAATTATTCCTCCACTTAGTGATTTGATTTATATTTTTTTATTCTAATTAAAAATTTTAATTACTTGTCATAAATATTTTCAAGCTGCAATATTTTAGTTGCATATGCATCCAAATCTAATGATTAGTCATTTTATCTGTAAAGTTTATTTCAACTCTATGTTTGAATTCATTTCAAAATTCTTAAAATCCGTTACCAAATTAAATATCTGAAACCCAGTGCTACTGAAAATTTTCTTTTAAAAGAATTGATTGGATTGAATAAACTTTCACCAAAACTAATTATCTTCAAATAAAAGTAATCTCTTCAAAAAAAATGTACACTCTTACTTATTATTTCTAATTACCAAAGAATGAAAAATTCTAATTAATTCTGTTAATGCCTTGAAAAATATGAAGTAATTTTTAAATGTACCTCTTTTGCTGTATCAGTATCACCCTAGCAATGGTGAAGGAAGAAATCGTCGTTGGAATTTTTCTGGACAATTCCGTTGTGTATAAGCTAATAGATTTTTCACTTAACGATTCTGAAAAGAATCAGCATTTATTTCCTGAGGTCTCAAAATATGATAATTCCTGATTGTCATCTCTACCATTTCGTAACAGACAAAAACTAGCCTCCGTTGGGGATCTGTTTTGGGATTCACACGCCATGGCAAACGTGAAAAAATTTCGAAGTTCCTCCAAGCGTGAAGTTAACTGCAGAAAAGAATGCTTTAATTGCTGTCAGTTTAGCTGTGCGAAGCACCCGATAGACCGACGAATCTTTTCAGCTAAGATTAATTCGATTTATCGAGCTGTTCTTAATGAAGAGAAGTCAGATCGCAAATATTTATTTACCCCGTCTTAATTTATTGAGTAATTTCGGTTATCAAACTTGTGGAATTTTCTTCCTGGTCGTTTAATGATTAAAAGAATGAAGCGGTGACTGAGTTTTAAGATTCGATTTTAACTAATTTGGGACAGGCTCCTATTTAGACATCTGAAAAGGGCTGTCAATAAGGAGAATTTGTGTATTAAAGTCTTATAATATTCGACTAAGCCATTTTATTGCTGGAAAATAATGTCCATTCTGTGTAACGTCATAAATAAAATAATTGAATTAATGTTTAGTAATCCCAGTTGTCATCCAATAAAGATGTTTATCAAGTCTGAAACAAAATATAAACAAACAGCAGAGTATATAAAGTGATAATGAGCTGTACTGATTAAAATAAATAATATTTATTGAAAGAAATTAAATTGTGAAAATATTGATGTAACAGAAAAAAATGAAAATTGCATACTATTTAAGTTATTTAAGCTTTTAAAAATATTAACTATTAAATGTGTGATTAATTATAAACTTTATAAAATGTTTCTATTTTTGTGATGGTTTTAAGTTCTTCATTTATACTTCTGTAGTTTTTGAAAAAGTTATGACATTAATGTAATCTTCATATTTAAACGAAGTGACTTAATAACTGCGAAATGTTAAATATTATAACTATATTTAAGTGTATTAAATTTTCAAATATTGTTTCAATTTATAAATTTTTAATTGATGTAAACCTTTTGGCATAGATTAAAAATTTTCATTTCATGTAACTTAATGAAGATTCACTTATATTTACTATTATAATGTATAATAACAGCGCAATGTAAAAAAAAGAGAACAAAATCTTAAATTTATAAAAATTATGAAAAAAGGAAATAGTGGACACACTGAAATACTCGAATATTTATAACATTTGCTTTAATGTTACCAACAATGATTTTTTTTTACTTGCTTTTAAAATTCTGTGAACGTTTCAAATCGGATAAAAGTGATAACTCCGTTCCTAAACAGCCATTTTGTAGCATGAAATCTCATTCTTTTAGCATATTCTACGGTTTTTCACTGAAGACGAGCGATCCTGATAAGAGGTATCTCTGCTCGAATCTTTGCCGAAAGACTGAGGTCTTTTCTAATAAAAGAAGCAGTTTTTCTCTAAAATGTTACTTTCTATCTCTGATGTGTTTTACAAATAATAACATTCACTTATCTTTTGATTAAATTGAAAGTTAGTAACATTAGTCACGTAAGTTTATTTTCCTAAAACAAAAAAGTGTCTGAGCACTTTAAGGATTAATTATCAGAAATTTAGGATTAAAAATATCATTTTGAATTATATATTACTAAAAAAAGGCTTTAAAAATAAAATAACGATATAAATTTAATTTCTAGCATTATTATTTTTTTGTTTTAGTCTGTTCTCTGTTATTTGTAGATTATAACAAAATGTTATTATTGTAATAAAAGTTGATGATTTTGTGTATTCAGTTAGTAAATTTGAAATTGAAAAACTGTCACTGCAATAAAGATTTTTTTTTTCAAATTTATGATACAATTGTATTCAGTCACTTGATAATCAGTTTTGTTGCTCTTGAGCGACTCTGATATTCGATTAAGTCATGTCCCCCTCCTCACCTTTTTTTTGTAGAATTCGTGACATAAAAACGATTCACTAAGAATTTTGAAACACCTTATCTTTTTAGCCTAGTACCTGTTTGAATATAAATACCCATTTTAAGCCAGCTTAGATAGTAATTTTATTATAATTGAGGTATTTTTTCGTTTTAAGAAACAATTTTTTTTATATGTGTGTGAGTATGCATTTCCTCTTACATCCTGTAGTATCTTCGTAAAATGTACTCTGATTATATGTTTACTCTTACGTATACTCTTATACTCTTATTTAAAACGTTTATAACGATAATTTAAACGATTATACTCTTATTTAAAACGTTTTTAGGATATTTTTTGGTTGTTAAATTTACATAAGGCGATAAAAATCTATTGTATAATGTTAACATATGAGAAAATTCATAGAAGAAATTGGCCATCCAGCTGCTCTTAATTTAAAATATAGATTGCTCAAATAAGTTTCTACGACATTTTCAACTATGTTTTTTTATTATTATTATTGTTTATATTTTCACTTTGTTTTCACGTTTCTGTCTAAAAAAATTAATTTCTTAATACTGGAGATGAAACATTTAAAGTTTATAAAGAATTTTGATAGAAATACAAAACTATGACTTTTTTCATGTGCAATCTATTAATAGAATATCATATGTACAGATAATTAAACAAATATGTACATATTATTGAAATCAAAAGCGGGAAATACACGTCATAATATGAAAGATACGAAAGAATACAAAGAATATGAAAGATATTAGCCGTTTAAATTCTGTGATTTTACTTTTTTGTTTAAACTGCCATCTACGATGATTTAACGCCACTGATACCCTTATGTTTATTACCATTCTTATTATCTTTATATGTAGTGCTTACAAATAAGTCGAAACACTTTTCAAAAGAGGATAACTTTCATCAAAGAATTAAAATATAACTTAATAACCCACGGAATTATGTGAAATAGTTAGTGATCTAGGCAAAACGTTTATGACTTGAAATTTCAAAATTCATCGCATAAAATTCAACAAAAATTCCAAAATTTATTATAGAATGATAAAATTTGATAAAAGTTCAAAAATATATTGCAGAATGTTAGAATTTAAAAAAAAATCTCTGAACTTCAGGCAATAATGATAAAGTTCAACAAAACTCAACATGAGAAAGACGTGATTGAAATGATATGGAAAGCTAGATCCCAAATTTTCAAAAGTTTAGAAACATTACATTTCTGAAATATAATCCATTTCAAAATCTACGAGTAATTCAAATTTACCCACTTCCTATACTTTAGCATAAGCTTTTGAAAATGCTCCATCATTAAAAACGAAATCTGTCCAATCACTCGCGAGAGTTGCATATAGTTGACGGATCCTACTGTCTTGTCTATCAGATTGCCAATCACTTCCTGTCTTTCACTGTATAAAATTATCAAGCAAACATAATACTACCTCTCATGCAAGAATCAACTCTAAAATGTGCAAACGAAAATCCTTTTAAGCCCTAAATGAGGAGCGTTCTGTTACTTCGAATCCAGATGAACAAACCTGTCGAGCACTTGGAGCGTTTGCTCAGGTATGTGGACGGCAGGTGTTCAAGCGACCGCCATTGCCGATCGAGACAGCTGCTTAGCCAGTCTTGGACCATATCTCTGCCCCTGATTTCATGAAGGTCTGTTTGGCGTACAAATGACTGAGTCCAAAAGACCTTGAGTTTTTTTTTAATGGGATGCGGTTTGTGCAAGAATCTGATATTGTCATGGGAAACGATGAATACATCGCAATCAATGTGTCAAGCCTTTTTTCTTGTACACGGTGTTCAAATGATTGAAATAAAAAAAATTAGTTCAAGATTAACTGGGTCTTGAAATTTTTTTTTATGGTGTTTGATAAATTTTTAGTACATTGGTCTGATAAAAGAGACCGAAAAGCAATTTAATTTTTTAATTGTAGATGTAAAACCTGATTTTGATTGAAATTGATGCAGCACCAGATCGAAACAACCTATACAGCATCAATTCATTTAAAGCCTTTGAAAAACAGCTCCTATATATGTCATTCATATAATATAGAATGATATCGCAGCAGATATCATTTATATTTTGTTTGTTTGCTTTGGTTGCATTTTTTCAGATATTCAAAATCATTTAGATTATGATTATGGAGTATGTTTTTATTTTTCCTTAAGTTTTAATTTTGGAGACCTTTTTAACCTATGTACTCTTTTTTTATATCCTCCAAACTTATTATTATTATTTTTTTTTTACTTTTAATAAATGTTAGGGGGATATTTTTGTATGAAATTATTTAATTTGTTGTTTCCTTTCTTTCATGAATTATATAAAAATTAATGTTCATTCGAATATTTTGCTGATTAGCATAAACAAAAAAAACATTAAAAAAATTTGCACTGTAATTTTAAAAGTGTATGAAGAAATCCTTATATTATATTAAAAATCGCTTACCAATTGAAATTCCATGCAATTTTAATTTGCTTCTAAAAATATCACTTGAGTTACTTCAGTATAATTAAACTTGCCATTAATGTTATATTTGGTACTTTTACTCAAATGTCATATTTATCTATTTTAACCTAAGAATATTCCTTAATAAGTTAGTTAGTCCTTAGTTTTCTTTTCAATATATTTAGAAACGTATTGTATCCAGAATTGATACTGTATGTTTGCTACTTACGGAAGCAATTGTAGCGAACCCTTTGAAACATCATTTGAAACTAAAAACTTATGTTTAAAATACAAATAAGACATTTAAAAGATCTACATTCATTTATCCAATTTCTTCTCCATAAATTTAAAAAGGGAAGAATCCCAGATTAGTACAAGACCTTTCTTACAGTTTTTTCAACTTCAATACCCTCAAACAAAACAATCTAATTTATTTCTTCTCATAACCTTCCCTTTAACTGAATCAAAACGCAGAAGACTCATTTGAAGCCAGATTTTATTTTCTAGATGATTTATCAGTCAATTTTCTGAAAATTCTGTGTGTTTTTCACTGGAAAATGCAAGCCTCACTAAACAAATCTTTTAAATCGTTAATATCTAAAGCTTACAGAACATGTGTTTTGATTAAAACAGAAGCAGATGCTTCAAAGCGGAATGAAAATCTTTTGTTATGAATCCTTTTGTTCAAAATTCGTTGTTGTGTTTTTCAAACTACAGAGGAAAAACCATTTTCATTTAAAAAGAGGGCAAAAAGAGATAAGAAAATACGTTTTTGTTTGCATTCTTTTAAACAGTGTTAATCTCTGTTTCAACCTTTAACTAAAGATTATGTTAGTTTTGCCCACCATGTTCGTAGTTTGTGTTATCCAGTTTCAAGTATTCCATGCGTAATTTTAAAGGATTGTAATAAATCTTCTTAGCATACAACCTTAAAAAAATCATTAAATTAATTAGAAATAAAAGATATAATCGTAATCATAAGAGTAGCATAAATTGCCCAGAAATAAAAAATGTAATTGTGATCATATGTGTTGCATAAACGTGCTAAAAAAGGATTTTTAGTCATTTTTCACGAGTATATCATATGCATTGCAGAAATATAATTTAGCAATGCATTGCTCTTTATGTTATTGCAAAAACATGCTATTAGATAACGTGGATTGTTATTTGTATCATTTATCTCTGTGTTGTCACTGGTATTCCTTCATTTAGGACTATATTCACCATAAATTTAATTGGATTATTATGATTTACATATATTCATAACAAAGAAAAAAAGTAAAATGTTTGAGTAAGTAAATGTTTTAAAGTAAAATGTTTGAGATATCATCACCTATTATATGAAAATATAGTATGTTACAAAAACGACACGCAACAACGATCACATCGAGCCTATACATGTGTTGATGCTTGTGTAAATTTGAAGCACAAAATATTGATATAAGAATTGTTTTGGACGCGAGAAATCAATTAAATATGTTGGCAAATTCGGAACCTTTAGCCTATATAAAATATGCAACACAGTAAATTATTTTTACTTAATCATTTATAAATGTTTAGATTATGAATATTTTAAAGATAAGGATAACAATTTTAAAACATTTAATTTTTTGTACTCGCCTCCTTTTAATACCTGTATAATATAAAATAAAAATGAAATAATAAGTAATTTTGTTTTTCCTTAAAAAGGAATTTATATTTAATTTTTTAAAGGAGTGTTACAAAAAGTTATAATGTGTGTTTTGCTAAAAATTAATTCATTCCCACTTGAGATATGTATGAATATTTTAATGAAAATAAATTTGATGCTTTTTCATTGAAATTTCTAAAAAGAAAGTAAGCAAATTTCCTGTCGTACATTTTTCATGTCTAGACTGCGTAGTTGGTATTTTTCTATAAATACGAAAATAAATAATAATCTATGACATACAAAAAAAAAAAGATTTATTTTATTTATTTCACTGCTGTCTTGAAATTTTTCACAGCATTTAATGCTTATTAAATTTTATTTTTTCCTTGGTAAATTAAACTTTCGTCAGAAATTCAAAGTAAACAGATTTGATATGCGTGTCAAAAATTCCTTAGTGTTTATTAATTTTAAAAAAATGTATATTATAAATTAATGAAATTAAATTTATCTGATGAGTGACTAATCAATATTTTTATTTTGGTTTGTGTACTTGTACAGTGTTTGTCATAAGGGAGATTCTTAATTTTATATTCTGTGATATTAAAAACTTTAGTAAAAATGTATATCCACAAATTTAGTTCAGAAAAATCACTTACAGATTTTGAAGCTATGGGATTTAATTCAAATTTTGAAATTGGGGCAGAAAAAAAAAGCCTACTAAACTTTTGCATTACTTACTTGGTACTGCATGTATGTCGATGTTTTATTTATTTATTTTATACTTTATATTTATTTTTATTTTATATTTATTTTAGTTGTTTTGTATTTCGTATGATTTTTTTAAATGAAGATGTTTATGTGCGAAACATTTTATACTTCTTTTTAGTTTTCTTTGCTGAAGAGTAAACTGTAATCGATTTGTCCCTTATTTCCTGATGGACGAGAGTTTTGAAATTTTGTACCCTCATGTTTTCTCGATGGCAATACACTAATTTAATTTTTTCTGAACTTAATTATGAGTTACTTGATTAATTGGATTACATTTTGATTCCAGAAGAGATGTCGTGTCTCATAGTGAATTAATTACGGGGTACCTTAATATTTTTAATGATAAATTAAAAATTCAAATTCCATAATGCATCATAAACAAAAAAACTTACAATTCTGCTTTTATATTATATTATTCTAAGAAAAGTGTGTTTGAAAACTGACATGTTAAAATAACAAATGTAAGCAAATAATAAACAAACATATTTCACTTCATTATAAAAATATGGCAAACTTTTCTACAAAAATCCTTATTTTTTTTTAAATACATATAATACATATATGTAATTGTATTCGTGTTGTATCTACCTCATGTCTGTCTTAATTTAGATTAAATGTTCAAATTCTGAATCTAGATAGACATTGCATTTCAAATCTAGTTTTGACTAATTTGATTACTACAAAAAAAAGTCGTGATTACAGCTTTCTACAGTTCATTTTTGGAAAAAGTTTGTTTGTTTTTCTGTGACAAACGAATGAAATTTGGTACATGATCTTTACTCCACATTTGTAGATTTCTTTTCTTTCAAATTTCGAACAAAATCAATTCTTTCTATCCGTCTGTTTATTTGAATATAAGATAACACGATAACTATAAAACGAGTTTAGTTTAGTTTTAGTTTAGTTTAGTTTAGTTTTAGTTTAGTTTAGTTTAGTTTTAGTTTAGTTTAGTTTAGTTTTATTAACGTCCCGTTTGAAGAAACACTAGGGCTATTTTGGAACGGACCTCGTAATTTTGAACCATGGTCAGATGACGAGGACGACACCTGAGCTGGCATCTCCCTCTATAAAACGAAGAAAGCCATATAGATAAGATTCTGTATGCAAATTTAGCATCTATATTGTAGACATAAAATTTTTAGCAAAATCCAACTAGAGGGTTGAAAATCTGTTAGTTTGTACTTTCATAACGTTGTAAACATGATAACTCAAAAAATGCAATGCCCTAAATTTATGAAATTTGGTATGTGACATTTGTAATTGTGCACCAAATTTTGGTTTCCGTGGGGTAAGAAAAAACGTGTTTAAAATACAAATTCATCTTTTTTTAGGGAGATTGCGAGAAAGTACTGGGGAAACCACTTCCAATGATCATATATATATATATATATATATATATATATAAACGACATTTTAAAGAATATACTTATTTTTTGTTTTTGTAATATTTCTTTCCAGCACCTTTAATACATCAGAAGATAATAAACAGGATAGTTTACCAATGAACAACAATTTTATTTAAATTCAAATCTTAAAAGTTATTTTGAATCTTATCCAAACATGTATTTCATTTACACACAAATATGCTAGAAACGTAAACAAACTGAAATTAGAAAGATGGCTGCAGGATTCACACGACGAATCATTATACTCTTTTGTGTGACAATTTAATTCACGGCTTTTTCATTTTTCCTAGCTTTGCCTTGCCAAATTCACTTAGTCTCGTTTTCTTCTTTCGCATGCTCGTTCTCATCACGTTTGTTGGTGCGAGAAATGCCTTTTCTCATTTTTATAAGTCTAACCTCCATTCCAGGAAAATAATTTTATGATTCGTTTCATTCCTCTTTTAATATTTGCATTTATTCTGAATTCTTCGCCCCCAAAGAGCACGGAAAATGCGATTAAAATTTTTCTCTTCAAATGATGAAAAATAAGATTGTTGTCTGGTGCGTCTTACATTTACTCTTTTTTTTTTAATTTCTTAATAGGAATGAGATTTTTTTTGGCATGATTTTCACTTTATGGTGTAAATTTGACATGATTCTATTAAAAAAGTATTCTTGAAATATTTCTCACCGTGAAACTTGCTTATTCTTAGAAATGATGAAAGTATTATTATTTATTTTAGAGGTTTTAGAATTAGGGTGTTGTTGTTTTTTTTAAACTTTTTTTTCCTTAAATTTTAAATTTCATATTTTATAGTATAATATTCCTAACACTGTATTATAAAATATTATGTTAATTGTATTAAAATTAGGATTTTTTTTGTGTGCAAGTATGTTTTGAATTAATTTTCCTTGATGAAAAGTAAATCACATTTATTTACATTTCTTGAGTTTATGAAATTGCATTTTTTTAAATAAATTGAATTATTTAATGTTAAACATTTTTTTTTCTTTAATCTTAAATCTGACATTTGAAAAAAGAGTTTTTTTTTCAAATATTTATTTAAGAATATAGGGTTTAGTGCAAATATAGTTTGTGTTTATAATTATTTTTCCTCTCTTCTAAATATTGCTTCTATTCAAATCATGCAGGGATTTTAAATAAAATCATAAATAGAGATAAAGTATCTAGAACCTTCCATAAAAGGATTAAATAAATATAATACATAACACATAAGAATAATGTTTTTCATTTGGAAGCAATTATTGAAGCATTTCAATAAGATTTATATAAAATTCTAAAAACATGATTATTGCTAAAGCCAATACTTAAAGAAAAATATAATAAAATCTCGAAGTATATCTTGAGTTCTTTATATAAGTTTGAATAGCTTTATATTTGAATAAATTTCTGTGATATCAAACGGAGCGATTTGGATATTTCAAAGGAATTATGTATTAAAAGAAATTGAATAAATGAATCTTGTAAAAGCATGGAAAGAAAATGAGATAGTCTACATGATATCACTTTTAATTGCTTCTGGATATAAATTTCGAAATTCCTGTCCAAACCGCTTTTCGATGCATTGTTGGTTGTCCAGTATTCTGTATAACCGTTTGGAGTTTATTGTAGTCATTCAGTATTAAAGGTCTCAAATTTGTTTCGAGTGTTTTTGTTTGAGGAAAAATTAGCATTAAAATATTATTAGCTTACGTTTCTTTAATTTCAAACTTTTCTGTATTGTTAAGTAGAGGTATATTGTGTTAAAATAGGAAGTATATTTCAAAAAATACAAAAGAAGAAGAAAATAAATTTCGATTTTTTTAGAAGCTTTCTGGAATGAAAGTTATTCGTATAATCTTTCTATGACAACAAATATTCTGTGCACGTGTTTTAATATGCATTGTACCATTTAGTATCCACAATTTTCAAGAAAAAAATATCTTTACCTTATTAATATCTCTTTAAATGGATTTAAAGACAATACTTTTTAGCTTATAAAACTATTTACTTTCGATATATTTTACACCCGATAATCAGAAATATTTAATACTGTTTTTATCATGATACCCTAAAATCGATCATTGGCTTTTCCACGCGCATATTTGCCCCATTCCGTTAAGACAAGCACATTAGGTATGCAAGTCCTCACTTGTATAAAACCATTACAAAGCATTTCCCTCTGAATACAAATTAGCTGAAAATTATCGACATTTTTTTTTGTCACTGAAAATAGAAGCAAATTTTAGTCTAAAAATTTATCCAAAACACACAGCTCAAACCTAATTTCGCATCGCATTATTTCTGAATGAACATAGCGGCAGAAAATAAAGAAAAAAAATGACTGTAAAATAAACTACTTTAAAAATAATAGTAGAAAAAAGTAGAATCGTTACTAAAAGCTTGGATACCAATGGCAGACCTGGCAACCGTTTTGTTAGGTCCAACCTTAGCAACATGAAATGAACACTGCTAAACGTTTAATGCTACACACCAAGATTCCTCTTCCGAATAATTCATTCCCCGCATAGCGGTGGTTTCATCTGTTAGAAGTCTCTAATAGATTTTAAGCATTTGTGCATATAGCGGTGTTTTTTTTTAATCTTTTGAATGATTAATACAGTTTTTACATTCTGTAGTAACTGCTACGTTATGCTTGCTTTCATACGTTTTGAGGTATCTCGGGCTTTTGTAAAGCTCTGAAATCTCCCTCACGTAGATGCTATTAACACCAGGATATTATGTATGCTCCTGCAGTTTGTTTTAGTGGGATTTTATGATTGTTCTCAATTGTGCGTGAAAAGGTACTATGAAAATGGTTTTCTGAGATGACTAATTGCTCTAATCGTTGGCCTCCGAAATGGTTTTTTTGCTGTGATGTATTATACTTAGAGGTTGGGACGTTTTATAAACTTTAAAATATACAATATCCCTTGATTTAAGAACTCTTTGTTAAGAAGTAGACATTTGAGGTTATAAAAAGGGTTAGTTATTTGGTGGTGTCAAAAACATTCTTTGTATGTTAATTTAAATATAACTTTTATGACTGTTAACGCATAGCGGGAGTTTCATCTGTTAGAAATCTCTAATTGATTTTAAGCATTTGTGTATATAGTTTTTATGGCAGTTAATGCATAGAGGCGGTTTCTTCTGTTAAAAGTTTAATAGATTGTAAGCATTGTGCATATAGCGGACTCGTTGTTTTTTTTTATATATATATTTTGAATGATTAATACAGTTTTTATATTCTGCAGTTACTGCTACGTTTTGCTTGCTTTAATACGTTTTGAGGTATCTTGGACTTTTCTAAAGCTAAGAAATTTCCCTCACGTAGATGTTATTAACACCAGGATATTATGTGTGTTCCTGCAGTTTGTTTTAGTGGGATTTTATGATTATTCTCAATTGTGCTTGAAAAAGTTCTATGGAAATGGTTTTTGGAAATGACTAATTACTTTAATTTTTACTCTCTGAAATGGTAATATATTAGACTTAGAAGTAAGGACGTTTTATAAATTTAAGAGATAACGTTTCTCTTGATTTAAGAAAATTTTGTTAAGGTCTACACCTTATTAAAATTTCAGGTTATTTAAAGGGTTAAATGTTTAATGATGCCAAAAACGTTCTTCATATATTAATTTTAATGTAACTTTTATAACAGTAAATGGCAGTCATTTTTTTTCTGACGGCTTGTATTTGGATAAAACATGCCGGTTATTTTTGAATTTTAACTAGCGTACTAAAAATTGAAAGAAAGCTATATTACCGGCACCAAAGGAATTTAAATGAAGTGCTAATTAAAAACATTGAAGTGTTAACTAAGAATAATTTTTAATGAAATATTATTTAAAAACAATGAAACTTTATTTAAAAATAATTTCTTTGCGTAAGAATATTTATTTAAGAAGGTGTACTTGAGGATTTTTTTACAGTTTTGTATGTGACATAAAATGTATGACACAGTTCATAGTATGTTGATACTCATATCTGCTACTTGAATATTTTTATACCATTTTCTCATCCAAACAAACATTTTTTAAAAATGAAAATGTCTGATTCTTTTACTATCATGTTCTTTACTTATAACCGTTTAAAAACTGGTTAAGGCTGCCAGAAAGTTTCTCATGCTTTCCTCCGTGTAACAACTGCATGAACCAGTTTTCGAATCAAGTTAAGCCACTTTTCCATTCATATTTTAATACATCTTTTTGAAATTACCATTTTGACAAAGTTTCATTTGATATGAGGGATTATGCATTATTTTTGAATTTATTCATTTTCATGGTTAATTTATAAAGTCAGTTTTTTTCCCCTATGAAATTAAGTGTATGCGATATTTTTTTTTTCTCTCAAGTTCTTTTCAGGCCTTACTTGCAAAATTTGAATTAATTTGAATCTTTTACTACCCAGTTAATAAGTTTTATAACAAAGTAAATGTAAGTGAAACATGCCTGTGCTTCTTTTGAATATTAACAAATGTGCTAGATTTAGAGAAATATCCTGCAGGAAAGGATTGGAATTTTTGATTTATGTCTGTTATAAAGATATTATTTAATATTAGCTTTCATGGAATTTTTAAACATAGCACCAAATTTAGTTTACTTAATTTATTTATCGTATATCTGTTTGTTTTCAAACTTAGAAATGGAACTATTTTATCTTTTTAACTTGTCACGGTGATTTATTGTTTGTTGGGTATGTTAGTTTCTTTAAATATTTAACTACCAACATGGAATGCATTTATTTAAAATTTAAACTTATTACTTGCTAATGTTAAAAAAATATGAACATATTATTTAATCCGTCTGATACAAATTATTCGTGCAGATTAAAAGAATGTGTATGACGAAAAAAAGTTGAAGACAAAATCTTTTCCGAAATCATTAGTCAAACAGAGCATTTTTTAAAACAGTCAAACAGAGCATTTTTTAAAACAGTCAAACAGAGCATTTTCTGAAAACAATAAAAACATTTTTAAGAATTATGCATCAAATTAACTTTTAAACAAATATTAAAATTAGTGTAAAAATTTTATTGAAATAAAATTAGTAAAATTAAAATTGATTTTTTTTTGTATTTTAAAATAACATAATAATTATTTTTAAGAATATTTTTGGAAACTGAAAAATAAAACTTGTTTAACTTTTATTTTACATATTTGAATTAATTTTTGATTGAAAAGATGATGATGCTGTTACTTATTATCTTGAAGAATACTGGCGCTAAATTTTATCAAGATATAACAGACACATAAACCAAAAAGACATACAGACATTGCAGTCATTCATCTTTATACAGATACTGAATATCTGAAGTATGATTCCATATTTTGAAAAAAAAACATAAATAAACCTTCCTAATTATGTACAAATAAGAAAGTGAATAGCATGCACATTTACTCTATTAATTACTTAATTAATTATCTTCTTAATTTTCATTTTAATTATCTAACGTACGTGAGTTCCATAGAATTAATAGATTCGATTACAAATGATTTCTTAAAGCAAAGTCGTTCACCCATTTTTAACGAACCTGTCATCGAGGACATCAAATACTGGTGAATTGTGGCGAAAGCATGACGTGTGTAAAACAGATACATTTGATTTGTTGCCAAAAGGTGAAAGTTCAGCTTTTGGGAAAGGCTTTCAAGTTCTGCTGAAAGTCAGCTACACCGAAAGTGGAATTATAGATTAAAAGATATAGTTATGATGGAATCGAGTTGTTCAAAATATAATATTTAAATATATTAGTTATCGATCACATTGAGAGACAAGATTGAATAAACTGATAAGCGATCTAATCGGTCACTTGTTTCCTTGTTTTGATTTGACCCTGGGCTGCATTGCTAGATCAATAGTCCATGCTCTATTTGAATGAAAAAAAAAAAGGGTTAGTTATATATCTGGCCCTGTTCGTTGCATTCTGCTCTGTAATCAAAATCGTTTTCTAATTCTAAAATTGCATTCTATTGAGTTATTTGTGTTAACTTGCTATGAAACCTATGAAAAATAATGTATTTAATATTGATGAAAGTGAAGGATTCATAAAGCAAATTTTATATTTTTCAAGTCTTGGAAAAAAATTAATTTAATTTCGACAAATCGTGTTTAAGTAAAAATAATATAAGTTGTCTTAATAAAAAATTTAATGAATAGTCTTTTTTAATAAAATATTTTTTTAAAGATTCAATCCTAAAATAATTTACTATAAGCGCATAAAAATTATTTGATATTAAATGGAATACAGATGTAATATAAACCAGTCATTGGTTGGTACATTAATTTGTATTGATTTTTTTAACTTTATTTTCTTCTTTCTTTTATAATTCATTTTAGATTTGCTTAAGAAATATGTACATAGTTAGATGTATATGTTTTTACAGATTTTTAATTTTTTTATATTATATTTCTTACATATTTATCTAATACACGTAATTTATAATTCATTTTTAAACTGAAAAGAAAATTTTGTTACAGAGTTTATGTTTTTGTCCGAGTTGTATTTAAAATATATTTGTCATGATACAATATCAAATTAGCTTTATCAAAATGAATATTTGTTTCTAAAGAAGTTTTATTTCCGCCGAATTCTCCACATCAGATTATTTGACATAACTATTTTAGTGAAATATTTCCATCACTTACCATATCTTTCATTTTAGCGCTACATGATATATGCTGTACTCAATTGCAAAATATTGTTAGTCCTATTTCCTATTCCTATATTCATTTTATGTTTATATCACTGAAACTATTGTCAAGTGGTTACAACGGCTATCTAATTAAAAGGATCCAAACAATTTGTTGGCTTATCAAAAGTCTCCTACGCTGAGAACATTTGACTGTACTCTCGGTATTGATTTCAAATTTTTCAACTGCTTTCTGCCATTGAATGTGCATTAACAATTTCTCCTGCTTCTTAGATAATTGCCAATAATATCCAATGGTATGTACAAAACAACATCAAATGTAGTTTGCTTTTAGGAAAACCAGCCTACCTCCCCCAAGAAATCAACATCAAACTTGCCAACTACCTATTACCATCTAATATGTAATAATAATTTTATCTATTTCATAGATAATTGCCGATAATGCCTGCAGGTATCTAAACAAAAATATCAAATGGACCTTGCTTTCACGAAGGCCATCCGACCTCCCCTACTAAGTCCATTTCAAATTTGTCAGCTACCTATTACCATTATATATTAATAATTTCATCTATTTCTTAGATAATTACCGATAATGCCTGCAGGTATCTAAACAAAAACATCAAATGAATCTTGCTTTCAGGAAGGCCGTCTGACTTCCCCCACTAAGTCCATATCAAACTTGCTAACTACCTATTATCAACTAATATGTATTAATAATTTCATCTGTTTCTTAGATAATTACCTATACTGTCTATAGGTATCTAAACAAAAACATCAAATGAAGTTTACTTTTAGTAAAGCCACCCTACCCCCCACCCACTAAATCCTTTTCAAATGTGTCATCTATGTATTACCATCTAATATGTATTAATAATTTTATCTATTTGTTAATAATTACCGTTAATGTCTGTAGGTATCTAAATAAAAACATCAAATGGACCTTGCTTTCAGGAAGGCCAATGGACCTCCCCCACTAAGTCCATTTCAAATTTGTCAGCTACGCATTATCATTTAATGCCTATTTACAAAGTATCCATCCTGAATATTAAGAGCCCTAATTAATGCTCTGCAAGCAACTTTTGAATTGATTCATCACGGCCTCAATCCATACCGCGAAGAGGGAGAGAGAGAGGGGCTGCCCAAGCATTCCATCCTAATCTCTGACAGGTACAATTCCACCTTCTTAACTCCTGGAATCCCAACCCATCTCCGTTTCCAAGGAGAAGAGGTTAATTTTGGGGACACCACAGAATTTCTCTCTCCCCTTTCGTTATTTCGAGAGAGAGAGAGGAAGGAGTAACTATCGGGCAACACCACGGCGATCTCTGACATAGATAATTAGTGTCTACAGCCTGTGTAAACCGCTTCGCCCACCCTGATCCTCCCCCGCATTGTTATTACCCTGTTTGCTGTAGTGGAGGTTCCGATGTCTTCAGTTTGCCCCGACTCGTTAATTACCTCAGAGGAGGCCGCAGTTAAAATGTTACCCGATACGGATTTAGTGGTCTCCAGGGAGATTCTTTGAGTTGAGATGTCGGATATGGACCACGTTCGGAGGGTGTTTTATCTTCTGCTTAGCAAGGTAAATTGTCGGTATCAGACCGGGGATAATTGGAGCGATCTTGGTGTGCCCGTCCATTGAACAAATGGGTTTTCCCCTTCTTGAAAAATCTTCCCTCTCGCGAAATTGGTCGGGTCGATAGTTTTTTAAGGACGGTTAATAGCAGTTAGTGGGAATTTAAACGCTTTCTTTTTTGTTCCTGATTAAATGTTGGCTATTTACCAATTTAGTTTCCGTTTACCGTGCTTATGGTTATTTATGAAGTTAATCTAGATCCTGTCGAGTAAAACAATACATTGATATATTTTTACATTTTTTTGTATTTGTTTACATTTTGTTACCTTTTTAAATTTGTTACATTTTTTACATTTTGTTTTGTATTTATATATTTTTCAACTTTTATGCGTGTGTTTTTTTAACCATTAGACTTAACTGTGAAAAAAAAATGGATTAAAAATAATGGTAAATTGTAAAATTAAATTTCGTTATTTTCAAACAATTATCAATAAATTAATATGAACTATTAAATCTAAAGCATAAATCTTAAAGAAAGAAAAAAAAAGGATTAATGACACTATTTGTATAATGCCAACATTTCGCATTTCTATATTTCAATTCATTTAAGATATATTTTATTTATTAAAATCTGTCTTAAATGTTCTAAAATAACATATGGGTTAAGATCAGATAAATTTTTGCAACTCCGTCGTACAAATGAAACAATGTTTCCATATTTTGCTTTTTTACCTAAAATTACATAATAATAAATTCTATCTGCATTCATGGTACATATATCATTCGCTAACACATTTAAGCAACAAACCAATTTAAAATCAATGAACTCACATATAAACTATTTAACCAACTTACCAATTCACAAATAACCAACCCACAATTCACTATGCAACTCACAATTAACTACTTATTCACCAATCAATCAGCGTGTGTTTGTTAATAGGTCGTGGTGTTTAATTAATAATCATTTGATACATCTAAATTTAATTAAATAAACGTTTCAATGTTCGTATTAAAATTTTTTGATAGTTTGTGTGAACATTTAACGCAATATGCCTGCTCTGAGCTTGTGCCATAAAAATCAGCAACCCGAATCTTTTATTGTTTTTAAAAAACATTCTTTGATGGCTAAATAATTATTATAGCTAATAGAATATAATTTTTAATCTCATAACATACGACGAAGAGTTTTGATTTTATATTGCATTGATTGATATATTGCGAGGCGGAACTAGTAGTTAAAAATAACCAGCTAGTGTTAAGTTAATTATAATCCGATCTCACTTTATCCAAAAGGAGTTGAAATACAAATGAATTTCACTGTGAAGAAGGGGAAAAAACAAAAACACATATTCCTTCAAAGAGCACCTCCTTAAACTTTGACGCTGGTGCTCAAAACATAATCCCCTTCATCAAATCCTTCACAGCATCCACCCTCTTTTGCAGACACACAATCCTGAAAACCGTGACGAGAACGAAGAAAAAGAAACAAAATGTGATAAGCAACCATTAGGCAAGGCTCGGGCGTAAACAGCGGGTCACCTGTCGTTGCGAATCGGATACTATTTTCTTCAGTATCTTCACACCGATCAGAACAAGCCAGGCAACTCTGCAAGGGAGCTCGCTAGCTGAGCTGCGGCAATGGGAAGACCGGTCATCAGAGGTCAACCAGTTGCATGCCGACTGTGGTTGCTGCACATCTCTCCAGGTGGCAGCACACGGTGGGCAATATTACTCCCCATACGCCGAATAGGGTTCGAACTACCTGTCTGACCTCCTTTTTTCAGTGGACAGATGTTCCCGGCTAGAGCAGGTTTGGGAAGATATAACTAGCCAACCGACGACAGGTTTATTTAACTCTTTAGCGTCAACGTCTTCTGCTAGTTTTGATTTTTTTTTATTGGTGATTAGAAATTCAGAATTGCCGGACCACACATAAACGTCCCAAAAAATTGCTATTTATGAATCATCGGACAATTTCGATAAGTTAGAAATGGCGTAAGGGTGCTTTATTGAATTTTTATTACCTAATTTGGAACTTGCTCGACATCTCAGTTTACGTATCTGTTAGTTTTGTTGGTTATAAAATCAGATATCTCATTTCAATTAGACTTATTCATAGCTTTGATTTTTGTTGGCATTTTTTCGTTGGCGTTAATTTTTGTTATTGACATGTTTTCGTTGACGTTAAATTTTTGATAGAAAAATGTTGCGTTTGATGGGGATTTAGAAGAATTTTGAGTGACCTCAAATGAAATAAGATAACATTTATTCTGTAATTCTTTTAAAACTAATATTGAATTAGACTTTTTTTAAACATTAATTTTACTTTTAACATCCAACACAAAATTAGAAACTATCTACTTTTTGTTGGATTCATTGGAAATTGCACTAAGAGTGGTTTGCAAATTTAACGCAAACACAACGCAAAAAAAAAGAGCATTTATTATACAACAAATAAATATTTAATGAAATTTCGGGAAAATAAATTATTAGAATTTTATTTTGAATGATTTTTGCGAAAACTGCTAAATTTTTGTATATTTATTCTGGAGTTGATTCCCTGTTCTATAAAAGTGCTTGCAGTATTAAATATATTATATGTATGGATAGTTCTCATACAAATATACTTTTAGCATTCATTTTTATATATTTTTTAATCGATAAACTAATTTTCAGCACATGAAATCATTCATCTTTAAAGTTAAAGAGTTTAAATAAGTTGAATGATTTTTTTTAAATCTCGTATAAGGATTCCATTAAATAATTGATGATTATATTAGTTGAAATGAATGTGATTTTTAAAATATGGTCTCGAGCTTCTAATTCAGATTGTTGTTGTTGTTTCCGATGGCACTTGTCATAGGTCTGCCCGCTGATTTTGAAATCAACGATTTTAAGCCGAAAGGGAACGTCTCTTATTTTAGTAGCGCCAACTAGGGCCAAGAGTACGATTTTGCTACTCACGCATCACATTCGCTTGCACAGCCCCTTTTTAAAGGGGGGCACATTCACACATCTCACAGATAGAACAAATGAAGGACAACCATACCCGAACCGGGACTCGAACCCGGGACTCCCAGATCAGGGGAAGACGCGCTACCCCTATGCCAGGACGCCGGTTTTAATTCAGATTACTTATCTAAATGAAAAAAAAAATTATAGGTAAGTTAAATGATATTATGAGCGAATTTCTGTTAACAAAAGATATCTTTATTAATTTTCTAAATCCGTTTCATACAATGAAGAGATATATTTCTAATATAAACTAATAAATATAAAAGATTCTTTGACTTATGAAATCAAGAAGTTGCTTCATTGTTGCATTTGATATTTTTAAAAAAAATTCTTCACTTTATTTGAAGAAACATAAATCAATGATGGAATTCTGCCAGTTTCTGAGTTATTTTGACTTACATTTTTTAAGAAAATATCTACTGAGCATTTTTCTCTCTGTACTAAAATATTACTTTACGCATGGAACTTTTCTGAATGGTGCCGTAGAAATTAATCTTCTCCAATGCATTCTCCTTTTTTTTTTTCTTCTTTTTTTTTCTATCTTTTTTCTTAAAATATAACCAAGTATGATTAAGTATCATTTTATCTGATTATCTTAAAATATATTTTTTTTAAGTTGAGAGTTGGATTTTGGTGTTATAAATTCACATTTTTATTTAAAGGTTTCATTCACCAAGTTATAGGTACAATTATGCGAAAATATGAATTTTTATTCTTCCTGCTAGTTTGCTGTCTTCACTGGCTATTGAGACGAGAAAAATCGACTTGTTTGATTCCAATATAAATAAGTATTCAGAAATGTGCCTATATGCAGCTCTGTATTTGTGTTATTTTACTTTATGATATTTATCAGTTTATTTTTCATTTTAATCAGTAATATTAAATTGATTAATCCTATCTGGCGTTATCAATCGTCAATACAAATCGCTGCTGAGATTCATAATAAAAGAAGCATCTATTGATCAAAGTGACTTAGTCTTTGGCATTTACAATTTATTTTTCACTTTAATCAAAATAATTGTATTGATTAATTCTTTCTTGCCTTATCAATCGTCAATCCAAACCACTTCTGAGATTCATAATAAAAGCAGCATCTGTTGGTCAAAGTAACATGGTACATGGCATTTACAATTTATTTTTCGCTTTAATGAAAATAACTATATTAACTAATCCTTTCTTGCTTTATCAATCGTCAATCCAAGCTACTGCTGAGATTCATAATAAAAGAAGCATCTGTTGGTCAAAGTAATTTAGTGCCTGGACTTTACAATTTATTTTTCACTTTAATCAAAATAATTTTATTGAATAATCCTTTCTTGCTTTATCAATCGTCAATCCAAAACCAATGTTAAGATTCATTATAAAAGATGCTTCTGTTGACCAAAGTAACCTACTGCACCTGAAGGAGAAGTCTGATATAGTTCCTATATTCGACTTCGATATGATTATGATATCAGTTTATACGAAACTGATACAAAATTATATAAGCTATGATGTCATAGTGAATCATCTAGGATGTTAATGATAATAACTTCGAAATTTATTGTGCGAGTTGACCCAACCTGAGTGACACCAGAGATCACTTGTAGAATTATATAAAAACAGTTCACGCCCAAATGTCTAATTAAGAAATCTAAGAAAACATTCATGTTTCAGAAAAGCTGTGTGTCAGTGTTATTCTTGAAGGCCACATGCGGGAATAAAGTGCCCTGTTATTGTGCTTGAGTTAGCGAACCGTCCATTTTTCACTCATTCGCCACCTGTCATTGAAATTAAAGCCTATCTATGCGTTGATGGCAGATTTATTTGTCAATTAGACTTCTCTTTCTTTGACGGTTTGTTGCAGAACCATGCTGAAATGCTTACCAATGCGGTTGTTTACTTTTGATTTATGCTGCACACTTCTGCATGTTGTATGTTAGCAGTGAGGACCGAATGCGTAGGTGTGGTTACGAAAAGGCATGCGTTATAAAACGGGTATTTCTTTCTACACCCCGCCCTTGAACTTTAAGATGCTCACGGATCTTAGCTTTCATAACTTACGCCCAGGTTTATACCTTGTTTATTATGGTTGTGTGATGTTTCCTTTTTGTATTGCATTTAGATACAATCAGTGTGAATGAACTTTGTGCAAAAAAATTTAAAGACATTATTTTTTATATATATAAGGGTGATTAATGTTTTTCTAGGTGTTTCTGGGTGACTCTTTACCACTTCGATGAATGTTCTATTAATGTTCATAGTTTCTATTAATAAGTTTAAGTCCACACCGTCCCGGCATCCTGGCCTAGGGGTAGCGCATCTTCCCCGTGATCTTGGCGTCCTGAGCTCGGGCATGGTTGTTCTTTACCCTGTTTTCTATCTGTGAAGTGTGTGAAAGAACCCCCCCCCCCCCTGTAAAAAGTTGTTTGTGCAAGCGAGTGTGTGAGTGTCATCTTCATATGAGCTAAAGTCAGACTTCTGCCCACGAGTGCTCAGGGGTGTTTACCCTCAGAAGCTACTGCATCCCTCTCACCCCGATCACTTGGACTTGGTTTGAATTGGTGTTCAGTCCAAGGGGGATAAGCAGCAACCACAACGTCCGCACGGTTTACAAAAATTTTCCTATTTGTCGGCGGAACTTTTCAAAAGTTATTGATTAACATGTCCAAATATGAAGAAAAAATTAATTACACCTTAATATTGCTGTTTTTATGAGATGCACGGAAATAGATAGAGTGTATCGATTTAATGAACAAAATGTGTTTAAATATATTCTAGTTTTGAATTTTTTCTTAAACTTCTTTTAAAAATTAAATAAATCAAATTTAACAGCATTCTGCATTTATTTCCCTTTTTGATGACAGATAACAGAACAATCCTCCAAGTATAATGCAGCTTTTCAATATTTACACATTAAATCCCCCCCCTTAGTTAATGGGAGTTGTATTTGTGTCATACCAATGCCAACGCATTGAATCGACGACAAATATCAAATAGCTTACCAATGGCCACTTGAATAAATGTCAATAATTACAAACGGCAAATTACAACCGGTTTACCAAAGGAACTATGTAAGTGGCACCGATCTGAAAATGTTAAAGTTCTAAACTTTAATGGACATCGTCATTATGAACCGAAAGAATTTCGAAATATCAATTCCATAGACTTTAGACGTCTAAATCAAAATGTATGCATTAACAAATTCTAATATAATACAATAAAATATAACTATAAAATAACTTTGTTTATAATTTTTATAAAAAGTTAAGTTGATAAAGGACTCAAACTTTGAACAAATTGGAATGGAATTGCTAATGACTTATATACAAAATAAAAAATTTGTAACTGTAAAAAGTGGAGTCTGAAATTGACAATAAAGGGAAAACAATGTTGTGTATAATTATAAACAGTTAAATAATCTGTTTATGATCATATAGGATAAATTTAATTGATAATTTCAATTTCGTTTTAAGCATCATTAATTGATATTTTATATTATACTCTTTGTAGACAGTTTGAAATTATTTTATTTCAAGGACCCTAAAACATCTGCGTATATCTTATCAATTATAGTTGTTACCGATTGTAATCATTTACGGAATTGATTTTAACAATTTATATACTGATGATAATTCAGCGATATTTTAAACTTTTATGTCGTCGTCTTAATTCAATTTGAAAAAATATTTTCAATATTGACTAACTAATTTAATGAATATTTTTCTCTAGGTTATATATATAGAGAGAGAATTACATTTTATATAATGAGCGCTTAGGATATTTTTCAATCTAGACAGTGATCTATTCGAATTAATTTACAATCATTCAATTATAAAAAGATATAATTACAGAAATGTTGTAAATAAGGTATCATTACATAATAATTAATAGCTTGTTATAATAAGTAATTCTTTATTTTGTTAAAAATTGAACTTATTCTAAATAAGTATCAACCTCGGTCTCACTTCTGAATTACTTCAAATCAAATTGCCTCCAAACCTTAATAAACTCTCTTAAATTTCATTAACAATCTTATCACACCGTTATTGCTTTCGTCTTTCTAAAAGCATTAAAATAAGCCATAACAGAAGATGCCCCGATCGGTTAAAAGTTGGATTTACAGATCTTTAAGAAATAAACGATCCTTTCTAGGATACCTGATAGATGATGTCTTGCAAGAATGGCAACAACAAAAGCAAGCGATAGCGGAATTGCCCCCAAACCCTAATAAACTCTCTTAAGAGTTCGTTAACAACCTTGTCACACCATTCTGTCTTTTGTCTTTTAAAAAGCCTTAAAATAAACCATAATAGAATGTGCCACCATCTGTTAAAATTTGGAATTATAGATCCCCAAAAAACAAACGATCCTTTCCAGGATAGCTGATAGATGATAGTTTTACAAGAATGGCAACAAAAAAAAGCAATGGCTGGAATTTCCTGCGTGATGAGGTCTCTTTAAATCTCTTCTAAACCTTAAGACAATCGCCCCTTACTTGCTCGAGGGTTTTCTTTCCCAACACCTGTCTCTTATGATGCATATTATTTCTTAGTTTGTAAGACGGACGTAGTTGGGAGGGGATATGCATCATAAATGTGGTTGGGGAAAAAATTCGTTCTTCTTCTAGAAGATTTTTTTTTCTTGGTGCCCTTTTTTTTTTACATCATCCACTCTCTTTCTCAGCTTTTTGACACCAGAGAAGTTTAGAAGAACTTCACAATAGCTATTGCCTTCAATTACCGAAAGTCAACTCACGGTTTGGCAATAGCTTCGTCGAATGAGGAATTTTTATGGTAGTTTGACTTTTAAAACTCAATACGCGTCGCCTCGTAAAACAAGTCGAACACTTTTTTTTTCCCTCCACTCCTACCATTTTTTTTTTTCTTTCAACTCTTCATCCACACCTTAAGTTAGGTCGTAAAGTAAGAGTTCTACTTAAATGTTGCGATTTTTTTCCCCTTCCCTGTTGCAAAATTTAGATCCAACCATTTTAACACATTGTATCTACGTTGGAGGAGCTACCCTGGCTTTTAACTGGTATCTGAAAAAACACTCAGTTTAGTGGGCTTGTTGAAAAAATTCTGTGCAGTTGTTAAGAATTGATATTTTAGCTTTATTTACGAGTAAGAACTATTCGATTCTGCTTCGAATAGTATACATAGTAACTTGCCACTCGCTGATTTTTATTCAAATCAAGGATATAATTTTCTGCATAAATATAAAATTTAAATAAATATTTAAATCAACCCCTTCCAGTAAGATTTAATAACAAAAAATTGTGCGTTAAATAACCATTCTATTTTTATTTAAGAAAACTCAGTTTATTTTATAATTCTTGCATATTGTTAATTATATTATTGGTAAGGATATAATTGTAATTCGTAAGTTCATATTTAACACTTCTTTAAAAACCACCAGTGATTTCGGATTACTACCTAGTATGCTTTACACTTCCGTAAAGTTTTTATTTTTATTATTATTATTATTATTTTATTTCAGACACATTATCTATTTCCTTCTAAATTCATTCTTCTGAAGATGTGTCTATGACTCCAGAGCATTCACTAAAATCAATTATTAGTCGCTAGACGCATTTTCGTCTTCTTGGTAATATTTCACTATCATTAGTTTCATTATCAGTATCAGGTAAATGTATGTTTATTTCTTCTGGTTTTTCCGACTCCTTCCAATCATTTTGATTTTCATAATCTAAACTACTCTTATTCATTATGGTGTTTATTTCACAAGATGTTTTTTCCTTTAGTAAGACCGATGTCATGTTAAATGTTTATAAAAATAAAGTCCACTGATTAACAACAATTAGGCCGTAAATTGTCCTAAGATAATCTAACGGCAAACAATATGGAATAGTGATCTATGATATCAACATAAATAATAAAAGTGCTGCCAGATTCAGTACAGTAGAAATTTTTAACCGGATTTATTATCTTATTCAACAGTTGCATGACGAGTGTAGCTCGTCGTTGTGCTATAAAGCATGAAAAACCAATGACGAGCTGTATTCATCATTTTACCTGAAGGGATTAACAGAGTAAATCGAGAGATTGCAACAAATACTTTGTAAATGCTTTGTATATTTAATTTTATAATTGTATTTAATTTTTTTTTTTTGAGAACCGTTTGGCTTTTAATGTTCGCTGTTAAATGTTTTTTTTTTCTCTCTTTCTTTCTCTGGAAGAATAAAATTAATATTGTATTTGATTTATTTAAGTGTGATTCCTGTAACAATTGTTTAAACATTTTTTTTGAAAAGTAATTAAATTTACTAGCACACTGTGTTATTTATTTAATAATTAATCTTGGATATATAAATTTACACTGAGAAAAGATCCGCTAAATATGTCTATGAATAATAATAATTAAAAAAAACCATAATTTGAGAAGAAATCTGTATGTTTCATCTTCTTCTAAGAAATTGCCTTTTGTCATTCATATTTGACGTCACAAGCAAGAATTTGACCATCTTGCAACCATAAGTTATTTAATGTTCGAAGCTTTTCAACTTACTTACTTCAAATGTTAGCATTTTCTGCAACGCATTCTGATAGGTCAATGAGTCCAAAACGGTCTGCTATTGGTTGAAGGAAACTATTACTTCAGATCAAACCTTTAATGATTTTTTCAACGGTTAGTAGAGCCGTGAATTCTCTCCTTTAATTACAAAATTACTAATTGTATGTTTGTGGTTAGGTGATATTCTGTAGTAGTAGTAGAACTATTGTGGTTCACCGCAGACAATGTCATAATCTGATTTTCATTTCCTGGAAATGATACATTTATATTTAATAGTTTCTTTTAATTTTTTTTTCAGGCCATAAAATACCGGAAAAGTGATCATTAATTTTTTTTCCTTAAATTACACTTTCGGGTTATTAAAAGCCTTTCGTTTGTCTAGTTTCTGGAAATTTCATTAATTTCGAATCGTATTGACGAAACACGATTGCTAATATTAATTTTTAGAACTTTAAAAATTAAAGAAATAAAAATAATTTGCATAATTTCATTTTGGACATTCTAAATTTTTAAATAGAATTCCCATGATTTATGATGTAGAATATTTGAACTCCCCATTCCCAAATAGTTTTTGCACCTTTGTATTGTTTTTTTATAGCATATAAATTTGTCATAATATTTATTATAAAATATCGATCTTATCCATTTTAACAATTATTCCAAAACAGTACAAAATTATCCTCAATTCTTGATTATTATTTTTTCTTAAATTTAAAGTCAATTCTCTGTTGAAATATCTTATTTCAGTTATCAAATGTGAACAATGAATAATCGACTTTGTTACATTTATAGGATTTCTTGAACTTCAATTTTTTGTGGGATTTTTATGATCGAATCAGAAATATGTCCTCATATTATATCCTAAAGTAATATTATTTTCCAGTATCTTCAAATTAAAAATTGAATTTAATTTTATTAATCATTCAAATTATCTGAAATTCAGCTTCTCTTTTAATAAACAATTCTGTATTTGAAAATTTCCCGTAATGGAATCAATTTACTTGGCGGGAAATAAACCCGTCTCCATATCTATCAATAAAAATCAAACATCATTGACGGAATTTTTGACGTTTTTTGTTGGATTTTTAGAAATAGGTCCTGGTATTATAGCTGAGAATAATATTTTATTTCAGTATCTTCAAATTAAAAATTTAATTTCATTTTATTAATCATCCAAATTAACTCAAATTCCATTGGTCTTTAATAAACAGTTCTATATTTGAATATTTTCTCATAACAGAATAATTTTGCTTGTTGGGAGAATAAAACCGTCTTAGTATCTGCCATTAAAAATCAAACACCGTTGATGGAAAAGGATTTGAATAGCATTCTAAGCACCCAGAGATCACTCCCCTGTCGTCTTCAATACGAGTATATCCTTCAGTGCAAACCAAATTTCCGTCTAGCACTCCCAGTTGTCATCTGCCAGAAAGTGACGCTACCATTCTTCCCTCCATCTTTGTTGTATTTCCAGAATAAAAAGCCAGTTCGAGTGTCTTCCCTTTATCATCATCATAACCTCGTTACATTTTCCTTCGCCATGGAAGTCGCAGTGCGTGCGGTGGTTTGCCATCGTCTTTTCAATGTCATCAGCATCTTCGCGTGCGGGTTGATCTTCTGCCCCGGGCAGATCAAGTCGCGTTTCTCAGTTTTTTGTGGCATTTAATTGTGCCCCGCGGTAGCCATTCTTTTTGTTTTTTGGTGTGTCGGTTTTTATTCAATGAGTTATCTAACGTTCCTGGGTATGGCATGGAGTTCGGTGGCTTTTCCATTGGCCCTTGCCTTGCTGTAAATGTTCTTCGAAGTGGTGGAGCAACTTGCTTTGTAAATTGTTACTTTTTAATGTTCGTTTGCTTTCATAAACTCCGGTCCGGGGGGACGTATAAGATGCTAGTTTCCTAATGCACAAGTATATTTCTCATTGTTTTCTGTGATGCCCAAGGGCTATAGAACCTGTCCTAACACTTTAGTTGGTTGCTGTGCATAGTTTGTTGCGCCGGGAATGATTGGAAAT
>JAPMOR010029209.1:3119-17335 GCA_026543865.1 Argiope aurantia
TGCATCAAACACTAAGAAAATAAAACGAATCGTTTAAAATAATCGGTCGAAAACATGTTTAAAAAAACTACTTAAAAAACGATGTACTTAAAACTATAAGCATATACAAAAAATATATAACTAACATAAATACAATTTAATTACAAAAGTATGCAACTAACCTAAAAATAAATTAAATCATCCGTTGATAATGGTTGTCATGTCAACAAGCAGAACACTATGCGCATGCGTGAATTTTCAACGCCAGTTACGGTAACGCAAATGCGTGAGTTTTTCTACGCCAGTTGAGTTAACGCTATGCAGATTAGACATTTTTAATTTCCTTTATTCTGTTTTATTTTAATTCAAAAGTACTTCAGAATGAATCTGAAAGATCGATCAATTAACAATGTTTAATTTTAAATGCATCAAACATTAAGAAAATAAACAGAATCCTTTGAAAGGATCGACCGAAAAATCTTAAGCCTAGCCTCATTACTGTTGGGAAAAAAAAACTGAAGACTTACTCATTTGGCGGTGTGGGAAAATGAAAATATATATTTGGCGGGAAAGTTAGTTTTTAATCAATAATTAAAATTCTAATTAAAAATTCAAAAAACGGGACCTCAGGTGCACATTCCCGACCTTTAAGGTATACATGTACCAAATTTGGTAGCTGTAGGTCAAATGACCTAGCCTGTAGAGTGCAAACACACATACACACGCACATTCATCTTTATTTATAAAGTATAGATATATTTTAAATTCATCTTAATATTTTAAAATTATAACATTTTGAGCAAAGTCTTATTTTCTTTTAATGTTTTGATATTTTAGGAGACACATAATGATTTCAATCATTTATTAATTTATCCATAAATACAATAGAAATTAAATGTCTGAATTCTAATTCTATCTATTGTTAGAATTCTATTTAATGACAAAATTCTATCGGGCATTCTAGGCAAGCGCAGATTTATTATATCAAGATAACTAGTTGTTTACGCAAATTCGACATACGCTTTTGTAATTCGTTTAAACATTTCGTTGACAGAGTGAACTAAGCTCCATCCATTTGAGGTTTAAGTTTACTAACGATTAAATATTATTTTTGTATCAAATTATAGAAAGAGATTTGATTGAAACCATGTGCTGAAGTAAGGCGCTAAAGGCTGCTACTATTTCATTGAAAACAAAATCGATAGTTAAATGAAATGATAAAATGTGTAAGAAATGGGAAGGCTCTTTATCTTTCTATAACTTAGTTAAAATATATTAAATCCCTTTTAATACAACACCAGAGTTATTTGAGGATTGTGCATATAATTTTGATCCGATGATGAGGATGATGCCCTGGTAGGTCGATGCCAATCTGTAAACAATTGTGCTCTAAGGCAACGGAAGGATGTACAGCCCTGCTGCATTTATCTTGCAATGAGTGCTTCTCTTTACAGCTTGATCGAATTCTGATTTTAGAATTTTTTGATCCCAAATCTGTGACTTTACGAAGAAGAGTTGAAGGCCCAAAAGAGGAAAACAAATACACATCTAAAAACAATACAACATATATAAACTATAAACCTTGCTATGAATTATTTTTATGAGTTTTTGTTGCAGTAAAACTTCAACTCATTATCACGGACAAGTGTGTAAATACGAATGCTTAAAATCATTAAAGTATTTTATTTGAAATATGCTATTCATGTGCCTACATGCAGAATTTCTTTTAGTGTAGTGAATTATTTTGAATAATGGAATCCTAAATTATTACTAATGAATATCGGTGTTCATTGATAGAATACTATGGAACATACATTCGCAGTGGCCATTATAAGGGAAAGACTGAATTAAAATGGTTATCTACTAAAATTTTTTATTCTCATACTTTTACATTTATTATAGTTATGTCAAAGTTTCGCCAGACAAAAAAAATATTTAATCTTAGCTAAATATTATACGTAATAAATATGAATTTACACTCTAGTTAGAAAACTCGCTTTGTTCGGACCTCTTAATCATAAACATTATTCAGCAAGCAGGAACAGAATCCTTGCATCTTACTAAACGAAACTGAATCCAGCACAAACTGAAGACGCTGAACCTTCGAGGACAGGATTTGTCATGATCGCAATGTGAATCCGACCGATGATCCTACGAATTTGAAGATGAAGCTTTATCACCTAAAAAGTTATATACTATACATTCATAATTCCTATATAATTCTGATTTCCTATTGAAAGTAAGAGTTTTGTTTCTATATCCGTTGCTTTCAATTACAGCATATCGAGCGAATATTAAGATTTAAAGTGGCTATTTTAAAAGTACAGAATAACAAAGAGCTTTTAAAAATATTATAATAACACTTTAAGATTAACTTCCATTGTCTTTATATTATATTTTCAGATCTCTCAATGTTAATTTTTACTCGTCAAAACAGAATTTTGAGCATCAATAATTATGAACCTTGATGGAATGGAAGGTGAAACATCTTTACTTGTCAGCCTCGCATAGTATAGACCGTATCATTCAATCTAAGATAGTCAAAAATCTCTAGGAGAAAATAAGTCTGGATTTCAAAAAAGATTTGAAGTAATTTTTGAAAATTTTTCCAATTCATCTCAAGCTGGAATAAAAATTTTCTCATTTATTTACAGAAAAATTATTAATACTCTACCATCTAATAACTGTAACTTCCGTTTCTAACTGCTCGATTTTTCGTCAATTTTTTTTGAGTCATGTGACATTCTAGTATATAAAGGGAGTTTCGTCAGGTTCTCGTTTCCCACTTAAGACCTTATGTTTACATTTGCTCTTAAGTAAAATAATATAATAATATTGCGTGCGTTTGTATTTTTGAAAAAAAAATAATTGCTTTATCAGTATAACTTTGTGATAAGAATAAAAATATTGAATGTAAGTAAATTGATTTCTATATTTCTTCCTTAGTGTATAGAATAACGTAATAATATGTAAACAGAAATTTCAAAGTGATTTCCGTTGTTAAAATTAATGAGTGTGCTTGAGAGTCGAATGAGTGAAGTAAAAATAAGAATTTCAAATGCTGAGTTTTTTAAGTTTTTCTCATTAAACTTTCTAATAGGTTTCTTATTCAAAAATGCCAATGTTTCGATTCGATGCGTTTAAAACTCAATTTATTCTAATCTGTTTTTTACTAATAATTTTTCCTACAAATTCTTTATTACAGGCTGTATTTAATTTATAAATGTATTAATTTATAATTATAGTTATGTCATATAATGTGCGATTAGTCTATGATCATTTCTTGCAATCACTTGAAAGTTTATTAATAATTAAGTATTTAAAATAAAATCTATTCTCTGTTGCATTTTAAAATTTTCTTAATCTTATGAAATCAAAATTTGACTTCTTAAGTTTAACTTTAAAATTTATAATGCATTTACCATTCCTCATATTATTGTACTATAAGTAATTTGGAATTTTTTGTCTTTGCTATTAGTTTAGTATTTCAATTTTTTTTCATGGTTTTTGTTTTAATTGCATGCATTACCTGGAATCATTTTTATAAGAAATTAATATATCTGCAATCATTTTTAATTCAAATCTTCATTTATTCTAATGAGATGCGATTGCTTCTAATATTAGTGTGCGTCTTTTCCCTCGTGTTTGTAAATAGAATTCTGCTTCTGAATGATATTTTAGGGATCGACTGGTTTTTCAAGTTTATTTATCTGCTTTTCTGTTACAATGTAATTCCGACTGCAAACTTTTCCCATCCAAGAGCCTCATAAAGCACTTTCCGAAATTATTCTGTAAACATTTCTATGTCGTAAGTTTATTATGTAAATGCTGCAGTGAAGTAGAAAATCCTTTCCTGTCTCATTTATTAGTATTTTATCGATGAATTTTATTTTACTTTCAAATTTAACGGGGACATAGAATTTTTGGGCTTGGTAAAGAAAGAATTGTTCTGTCATTATAAAAATAATCGCTTTCTGTGCTGAAATTTCAATCTCTTGTTGGAACTGATGAGTGTCATAGGAATAAGTCAAAATATTTTAGATTTATTACGTAAACCTCGACTCTTTGTAAGTGGGATTTGTCTCTTATCTGAAGATATTTCACAAGTCAATAAGCGAGTTAAAAGGTAATTCCTGTTTGTGTTAATGCTTGAAATAGATGCACTATAACTAAACGATCTAAAGTGTGTAGTAACAAATTATTCATTTCTGCCTGGTAATAGTAGGCATTGATTAACTCTAAAATGGGCGACTTCGTTGATATATTTTGTTTAATGCTGAAATATATATACTACGTAGTTCAATTAGGGTGCAGACATTTCGCCAATCATGTAAAATTATCTTACAAAATATTTCGTGGAATAACTAATTTATTTGAGGATGAAAGTCTAGAGGTGTCCCTGGGATCTCAAATTTTTCTTCATAGAAAATAAAGAAAAGTACATTTTTAAACGTTTTCGAATTAATTTTCAGTCAACCAAATGGAGACGCGTATTCGATTCTTGTTGGAATTCTAAAACATAAACGTAAGCATTTTAAATTCCAGGACCGAAGAATAAAATCTATTCATAGAAAACGAGATGTTAACATGCAACTCCCAATTTATCGATTATTCTGGTTGATAAATTTTTATTTCCAATAAGTTTTGTGAACGCTGTTAAAATAGAATAGTCCAGCCCCATAAATTATTCTATAGAATCTCTTTCAATTACTTCGCTATTTTGGATACTCGCATTATGAATTTCTTCCGGGCTTTGTAATTTTCTTCAACGCTTCCCAATTCCAAAGCTCATTATTGTATGTTTGAGAACTCTTTAGCGTTGTTCATATCGCTTTGATTAGAAGTCAAAAGTGTAATCGAAGGATATCTAAATTTTCGTCGTTACTTTGGGAAATTTATCGCTTACTTAGACAAATAGAGATGCATTTGAATTGAATCACGTTAAGATTAATAAAAAATAAAAAGCCCCGACAAATGTTTAATTGTTATTCAGGTAGCAGATGAGCGTTTTTGCTTTCTGTAATTATTTTCAACAAATTCCCTATTAATTTTTTACTATTTCAATAATTTGGATGCCAGTTACTGTGAACGTCAAATTCAAAATCGATTTACAGACAATTTTCCTAACTTTAGAAATTACCGAGTTCGGAAAACACATCGGCATTACGCGCATCTTTTTGCCTTTAAAGACGATCACTCAAAGGTTTAGATCTAGATGAATGAACTGTGGTATATTTACACGAGACCAAATTTGTTGATTTCTATCAAGTTTTGATCGAAATTCCTTCCCTGGAAGAGTGACCGAGTACAAATGAATTCTGTAACTGTAAAACTTATTGAATTAAGTAAACGAAATTTTGCACGCAAGTGAAGCATCTAAATTTTAGATATGCATCAAATTTGGGCGAAATCCGTCTGACGGTCTGTATTTTTACATGTGTAAACGCAATGATTTTAATCAATAAAATTCGGTTTATGATCTTGTGAATACAGTTGTTTCTTGTCAATCTTTTTTTGTCGGTCTGGAAAAAATCATCTAAAATACAAATTATATTTTATAGATATCAATATGCCATAGCTATTTAATGGATATTTCTATGAATATCCACGAAATTTTATGCAAGACATACTGCCAAATACAAGGTTCATTATCTTATCCGCGGTCGGATAGAGACCACAAGTGGGGAGTATTTCGCTGCGACCACTTGCTCTGGTTTCTTTTTCGAAGAAACAAATCTCGAAGTAAAATGCGCCCTTTTTGAAACTTCAAGTTTAGCTTAAGGCATCATTTTGAAGTTACTTTATATTTCATCCTACAACAAGGTTAAATATAGATCCAAAAGATCCGTACATAAATGCAGTGGAAATATGAATGTTTAAATGTGGCATTTTAAACAACATTTTATTAAATATAATGTAAGCCTTTAATACGTTGAAAATTAAAGGCTTTAGATTCAGATTTAATAAAGAGAACTCTTTATTCGGTATTCCATACTTATCCAATAAGTTGGCAAATACAATTCTCGTTTACTAAATTTCCAAAGATGCATTTCAATAAAAACAAAATACGTAAAAATTATTAAATCATTGCCTTAGAAGCATTTCTGGTAGCATGCGCCAGTTATTCTTAATAAAATAAATTTATTAAAACGTGTTTTAGAAAGTTGAAAAGTTAATATCGATCATTTTTACTGCCGGGGTATCAGCACACAACTCAGACAGGCGAAAATGCAAGCTTATTTTAAAAATTTGCCTCGGAATTCGATTCCTCTTCTGTGTTTCTATTGCTTTATTTATACCTAAAATATTTCACTTTCTGTCGGAAGATCTTGGAAGAAAAACTATTGCAAATGCTCAATGTCGGATTAAATAGAACTATAAATGATACAAGAACAAAATATCAAAATTCAACTAAATAGCAAGATATACCCGATAGAATTCACATATCGCGTATTACTTAAGCAGAAAATGAAGCGCTCTTAAAATCCGGACATTTAGAAGCATTTGGAACTTTTTCAATGACACAGAATTTGCTATCTATATACGGTTACCAAGTTTCCAAAAAAGTTCTTGGCATTAGTAAAAATCTTCCAACCTCACTCACTCCCATGGGAAACCAGGAGTTACTTCACTAGAGCATCTGGCGTTCTTGATCCTCATCTGGTATAAAGTATATAACTGTTAATTTATTATACATTTGATTGCAGTAATGTAATGAACAATGGGATGTACTATAAAATATTCTCATTATAATTGTCACGGTTCCTCTCTATTTCGCTCAAGCCGAAATCATGTCTTTATGCAGTTTATATTCGTATCCAATTTGTAAAACTGACTTTTTTTATTTCTTTATTTTAGATGTCGAAAAGACCCGGAGGAGAACCTGATGGTAAGTTTTGAAATTTTTTCTAGCACTTAAGAATTTCATACTAACGGCGACTGTGAATCCAAAATATACTCGAGATATAACAATTTTGGACACTTGCACCTTATTCATAGAAAATTGTTCAAATTTCATATTTTGATTAAATGAGGTCTATATTTAATCAACAACGAATTATTACATTAAAAATTAAACAGAATTTCAGCAATTTTTTTATTACCGAAGAAAATAACATCGTTACAAATTTGTAATACTGCTTCCATGCGAAGCAAGTCTCCTTGTAAAGAAGATAGTTTCACAGATATGCCAATATTACTTCCGACATTGGCGTCAAACTTGGTGACCATTTGGCGCAGAAAATAAAGTTGCAGAGATTTTGGAGATGTATTTATTAGAAACAAAGATAAAGCATTTGAAGCTTACAAAGAGTCACTCGAGTGAGTTAAGTGAAGTCTGTTTGGAGTTGTGCTCCCAAAACGTTTTGCGCTTTTATGTTTAATAGCCATTTTCAGTTGAATTTGTGTTGGTTGGAAGAGTCGTTCTTGTGTAAGACTGTAATTAGCCACTGTGTATTCGTGTTTCCGTGTAGAATTGTCATTATTCATTACCGACTGTACTGGATATTTTACTGCTCATCCACTGGGTTTTATTCTTCAGAAATGGCATGACTATTTCTGTTCATGTGTCATCTCGAGGCCATCAAACAATTCAGCAATTCTTTCGCAGATGCAGAGAGCAAGTGACTCCTCTTTGTACACTTCTAGCTTAAAATCATTCCATTAAGTGGGTGGGTCGATTTAACCAAAGTTGTCTGTAATTATGCTAGTTATTTACCACTCAGCACACCCAAGTGTACTCAAATTGCGATTTTTTAATATTTGCAACTGTGATTTAAGAATTTTTTTGGAACTGATGAGAAAAAAATTAAAATATTTTGATGAATTTCAACGAATATTTTTGAATCCAAAATAATTAATCTGGGAATATCAATTATATATCCCAATTTGTTCCTCAAGATACATTTAGGTCTTCAAGTTACAGCTATTTTGCCATTTGATCATTAAATTAAAATATATATTAAAATCTTAGTTTTATTTTGGAAGTATTTTGAAGCGCTCTACTTCTACATTTAGTTTTACCTTCGTGACAAGAGAATCGGTTCATATCGATTTCAAAATATTAGCCCAAAAACTAGTTGTAAATAAATATATAAACAAGGAACCACAGTGTACCATTTCTTTCCCTCGGGAAATTTTATTTCAAAAGTGGTTAAAACAATGAAATTGATAAATTTGTTTTTACAAGCATTTCGCATCTCTAAAACATAATTTTAGCTCCTTCGGGGGGGGGGGGAAGAACTGTTTCAAGAACGATTTTTATTCGAAAAATGCCACTTCAGATTTTTTCGTACCATTTTTTTGCTAAAATAACACTTAAAAAGAATTCATCTTCTTAACTAGGAATATGTGGACAGATTTGTGTTTAAAAATGATAACCTGAAGAAACATTCTTTCTAATGCGTTTTAATTTTGAACATCGAACAGTAGATTAATACTTGATTTTTACAACTACAAGATTTTTACTTGTAAGAAATCTTGAAGAAAACTCGAATTTCACAATTTTTCTTATGGGGACCGTTTCAGTTCCTTTAGTTCAAAGAGGTGCTTTTAAAACACTTTAATTGGTTTTAGCTTCAATTTATGGGAAACAATTATTTTCAATTTCAAAAAAAACATAATTAGGGTAATATTTGCAAATGCTCTTTACATTAGCCATATCAATCGTGTTGTGTGAAAGGAAAATGTTCATTATTAACAGTTCATTTTCATGTGTCCTCGTACTTCTACACTGAAGACACAAGGTTTGAAGCAAGATTGTAAAGTTCATTCCATGAAAATATTAAACTTGTGGGCGAATAATGGAGGCAGCACTAGAAAAATTGCTACACTCCTGTAATACAACAAAGTCCGAATGTTTTAATATCTGTCGAAATTCATGTATCGATATATAATATTGGCGAAGTTCAAATTTAAAAAATAGATTTGTTTATCAATTAATGTTTTACTTATGCAATAAGAAACGTAATATACGAATAAGTGGTTTGTATATATAAATATACACAACACATACAATTTTGATAGGTTTCGTATTAGAATACGCTTGACAATATGCTTGTATTTATTTCATTCATTGTTATTCTAATATTACAAGATTATCAATAAAATTCCTTTTTATTTTCTTTTAGATGGTGCTGGAGGCAAGAGGATTCACTTTGCAGACGAGTCTATACATGGACCGGTATGTGTGAATTGTTCGTCATTAATTAATTTGTCATAAAATTTTCGTGAACTTTTATTTTAGAAATATAAATTTTATCATTTTTTCTACGTACACTTGTAAAGGCATCTCAAAGCAATAACGAAGAAATGGTCTCGATGTAATTGTTTCCTCTTTGTTGATTTTGAGAATGGAAATCAATTTTTCTATAAATTGTATAACAAATTTAATACGAAATTTTGTTTTTGTAATTAGTAATACATCTTTAAATTTTGTGTAAATTTAAATTGAAATAAAGATCCCTTAATATTTAAACAAATCTTGAACTTTATTTTGTCTACTTTTAATAAATACTTTTGGACTTCACCTCTGTAAATATGTTCAATACATTGAAAGGGCGGACCGAATTTCACTTAGTTTGAATTGAAGTGGCTTATATTCATTCAACTGAGCAATTTTAAACCTTCAAATTAACTAACTAAACCTTCTACAGCTTCGGAATATTTGAACTTGCGTTGAATTTATATAGAATAAATTCCTTTTTAAGTTGCACTGTCTCTTCTAACGATTGATACTTTTACAAGCTTACCCACTAGATTACTTTACATTGATTTTCATTAAAAAAATCAATTGAAATATTACAAGACATTTGTGAGGTAACTTAATTATATTTACAGGCAATTTAAATATAACCAGCGGATTTTAATTCGTTACATTAAAAAAATTATAACTAGAAATAAGCCATGCCTGATGAAAAGCGGGAATACTTCATTCTTTTTTAGTATACGCATTATTTTTGTATGCAGATATTTTGAGACATAGTAACAAACCCTTTTCACTGCTTTACAAATATAATGACAATAAAGGTGTTGGGGGCTCATTTTATATAATTAGCAGTATTAGAACGTATATAATGCTTTAACTCTTACCAGGTCGTGCCAGCTTTATACTAATGGATCGTTTGGGGGTCGATCTTTTTCGAATGAGGAATTCGCAATGTAAAGCGAAGTTAACGTGCTTTACATCCAGCGCCCCTTTTTTGAAAAAGTAACTATTTCATTAATATACAACTTCACTACCGGGTAAGAAGTGAAAATGTTGATTCCCTCCTATGCAAGATATCGCAATGAGTAGGTTCATATAGGCAAGCAAGAACTAAGATTGGAACATTTCACATCTGATACTCTCAATCAAAAACAGATTAAAAAAATTACATTGTGACAGTTTCAATAATCGATTATCTTCTAATTACCTTTGTTCCCAACTTCCATCCATCCCTAGAAATAAAAAGGCGGTAAATTTCTAAACATTATATTGTTGATTTGTTACAGTAATTGGCGTGGAAAGGTTTACTTCCAATCTCATGCAATCAAAGCTTTTATGGATTTTTCATATTTTTTTGGAATAATGAGTCTCATCTAATCTGTATTGGAAGCGTAAACCACTTTACAACCGATGACAAAGATCTGTTCTAAAAAATAGCAAGCCAAATTTTAGAAAATTCCTTTTGAATATGAATTTCAAAATCCTACAGCTTGTGAAAAATAGGAATTTTAGCTATAATGAGGTCGAATTTCAAGTAGGCAACTTTCGTGAGCAATTAACAACCGCCTTTTAACCGACTATTAATACTATCCTTCTCGGATAATTTTCCCGAGAAACACATGCAAATGATTGACGACCTTCAAATATGCAATGTATCGAATTAAAAAAATCTTTGAAAAAAGCGAAATTGTAGCAAAGTGAAGGGTGATAAACATGAAAATAGGGTTTAAAGTTGAATGAATTAGGAATATTTACAAAAGGAAGTATAGCAATACTGCCTAAGGGGGGAGGAATGTTTTTCAGTCCATTCTGCTTTCAGGTGGAATGTTTACATTACTCAATGCAATAGCTGGGGATTTGATTTCACTTTGAGGATCTTTGAAAGTCTGGTCAGCATTTTGATTTGCCTTCTATAACATCTTTTTCACATTGATTATGGAGATGCGGTAAGCTTTTTACTCCTAGAGGAACTGCAGAAATTTAACTTTGTGAATACAAAGTCTGAAAGATTTTTCTAATTTGGGGAAGCTTTATAGAACCGTACTCGAACGTTATTTTTATCCATTGAAGCACTTTTAGAAATTCTGTTGTAGCAAGAAGTTGCCTCCATCAATCAATTCTTTTATTTGAGATACAAATATAGAGGATGGTTTGAATCATTAAACTGGAATCTCGCATTAATAAATGATAGCAGTTTTTCGAGTTTTAAGAAGATATTTTCTAGGAACGTTAATTGATGGATTAGGTCAATAATTGTTTGCGTTTTGAGTGAATGGTTTGATATCCACGGCTATGAATAATGTACACATTCATTTCATAAGAGGAACATTCTGGATAAAATATTCAATGCGTGCATTAGAAATTTTAGGCACTGCCGAGGGTGATAAATGAACGGTAAAGTCTTAAGAATCGTTAAACTTCCGTTTGTGAGAGCTTTCTTTTTCGTTGGGATATGGATACTTTTTTCTGACATCTGCTCATTAACAACATATATAAATTTCCCGACTGCTTTTCTAGAAAAAAAGAGTGCCGCTCCTCGTATTCTTAAGTTATTTGTGAATATTTTTCACATTAATTGGCAACACCTTTGAAATGTTTAGAGCTTGCTGAATCTCAACTCTTGTAATACAGATTCTATTGAAAATCATTTTTGTTCATTTTATTAGATCTACGGTTTCAGTAATCTATAATTTTTTAGAATAGATTCGTTTAGAATCGCTTTAAATTTGGATCGGAACATAACAAAAAAAAATTCTGTGCTTTTATGTTCAATCTTCGACAGAAGAAAAGTTGTGTCAACATCACAACTTACAGGATAAATAATTTTTATTTGAAGATTAATTGGCCTAACATTATCATTTGTATCAAAACTGATAATTTTATTGGCTATTTCCTTAATTCTTCAAAATGTTGTCTATCGCATTCTTTACGCCAACGTTTAGACAAGAGGTTGTTTACTTTTCCAATATTTTATCTTCTGTTAAACAGATGTTGATCGTATAACCTCCAAAAGAAAAATAAATTCGTCTTCGACACAAGCGTGTACAAATTTCCTGTTCACTTTCCAGATATCAAAAATGGAATAATCGGATCAAACTTTAACATTCTTTATGTAAACAACATGGTAATCTAGAATAGACTATAGTGGTTATTACTAATCGAAGATGGTATAGCTTTGTTAAGACATCGCTAAGAATCCTAAAACTTCCATACGCTCAGTGTTTTAAAGGACCAGATTTTATTAAGTTTTTAAAACCTAAACGGTGGAGAATGCGAGTGTAGATATCAGGTTAGCGTTTCACCATTGGTATTACGGAAAGACTTTCCGTCCCTTCTATAACGCAAGTGTATTGCTATTTCCACTAATAAATCGTGAATTGTCTGCTTTTTTCATGTTTACTTCAGAATCAAGTCTTCAGTTTCGAGTTGCGACTATGTATTTGCTCTCCTAGAGAGCAATATTTAACTATTAGATTTAATGAAATCTAAAAGAATTCCGTAATCCCCTTTTCGCTTTTTTAGAGAATACTAACTCGCATGGATTCGCTATGAACGTTACCTCAATCAAATTCAGAATAAATTTATAATAAAGCGATTAAAGCGAATAATATTTCTCTCTTGATAATGGTATCTTTACAGGGCTTAGACTATAAAAAAACTAAAAGTAAAAAAAAAAAAATGAAGACTTTACAGGGTGGGGAGGGAATGAAATTTCCTTCCAAAGATACTGGAATTTAACTTGTATATAACACTTTGCTAATTCTCTCAAAGGCTTATCTTTTGAGTGGATTCCTCGTACTCATGGTTTCAAGAAATCTTTTCTTGTATCCCAAGTGGATTGTTTTTTGACAAGCACTGGTCGCAAGTCCTCGAGTTGCCCTAGCGATTCTCCTTTACTTTTTATCTTCAACGTTTAATTGCTTTTATAAATTAAGGTGGCATATCATACATAATATGCGGGGTTTTTTTATTGTTTAAATTCTATTTAATATGGCAAAGTAGGATCCCGGTGTCTTTGTTCCTTTTGTCCCTACTGCTCCTTAAATTCGTTGGTAGGGGCGAGGCCGCTTTTATAACCTCTATTGGCAGGTGGTGCATTTTCTCGGAAATAAGGAAGCAGTGCTGGAAGGTTGGGCAACTTCTCAATCTCCAACTTACGCCCAGAGGTTTAATTCAGAATTGATTCTAGTCATGGTTTGGGGAAAATAACTTTAGCATTGACATAGCTACTGAAATTGTAACGTCATATTCTCACAGCTGCTGAAAACTCCATTCCCAAAACGTTGGGTAAATCCCCTAAATTTCGGAAACTATGTTGGGGCGATGTACGTATATGAAGATAATGGTAAACTAAAACTTAGAATTACTATTATCATTAACCAGTAACTGATTACAAAGTCCTTAAAGCAATATCAAGCAGTAACTAGTAAAATGAAACATCAAATTAAATAAGTGTTTGTCAATATTACAGTACAATTCAAAATAAGTTAGTATCGAAGGCACTATGGGGAAATGTTAACAAGATACTGGAAAATATAAAATAAGCCATTTAGTATAGATTCTTGTTTTTTAAATGTTTAAAATATGTTGAAAACGAAGCGCACTGTAGAGTAGCATAGATAAATCTTTTAATAAAAAATGTCAAGTATAGAATACTTTCAAAGAATTTATAATGCGCCAAAAATGGGTGGAAGGATAGTACTTGCGTTCCATTCAGTTACGGATGGCTCTAAAAATGAAATCGTGTTGGCTCTGCTGAACTTTTAATCACAGAAGATATGTTTATTGCTCAATTTTATAATCGGTAGATTAACTTTCATTAAAATATTTCGTAAACAAATTCGAAACGCTGTAGTGCAGCCTTTTTACGCGCATCAGGATACGGCGATTAATAAATTCTGAAATGTTTGAATCAAATTTCATTCTTCAAAACACAACAGCAAACAACATTTTTCGGAAATAATGAATCAATACCGGCTGTTGAAAAAGGTTTCGTTCTTCTACATGATATAGAAAATCTACTCAATTTAAT
>JAPMOR010029210.1:11548-133726 GCA_026543865.1 Argiope aurantia
TTCCATTTCCAAGGCATTCACTAAATTAAATTGCCCTCTATTTTCAAGGCATTCACGGAATAAAATTGCCATCTATTTTAAAGACATTCACTGAATAAAATTGCGTTCCATTTTCAAGACATTCACTTAAATAAAATTGATATTTATTCTTAAGGCATTTACAGAATAAGGCCATTTAATCTTGTATATTTTTAAGACATAATGCTAACTTCAGTTAGGTTTAAATCAGAGCTCATCGGTGGCTACTCAAGAGCAGTAATACTTTTCGAGTTTAAATAATTTTTTGAAGCATTGGAGATATGGATGAGAGAATTATTATTCTGATATTCCCAATTTCATCTCTCTATATTTTCTGCAAATATCACAAGAGAATTGTCTAGTGTTTCCATGTGTTCAGGAGAGCCATCTGTCGGCCATCTAAAAAAGCCAAACCCAGGTGATCGTTGAAACCGAAACTGCCCACAGTATCACAGATACATCACCACTTTGCTTACTGAATAAACTTCTGGGCTCCTTTCATAAATCATATCAGCATTTTATAAAACCTGTCATGTCCATCGAGGTTCCTTTTTTTTTCATCGTTGAAAAGGACAGACATTCATTTATCACACCATATAACATATAATTATGAGTCCACTGTAATCAAGAGATTACTCACGTGCAGCTTTGAGTATGGTAATCTGTGGGAAAGTTTTGAATGGACAATCTAACTAAATTCTATATCTTGTATATGAACAATGTTCTTGGACATTTGCAATCGGAAAGCCCTAGCAATATCGAAATTGACATTTTTTTTTATTTGAAGTCACCGTTGTACCCATTTATCACTGCGAATGTCTATATACGTGGTCTTCCCGAACGAGGTTTTGGAGCATATGGTGTCTTAGAATTAATACAAGTTAAATCATACTTTTAGAAGGATGTATAAGCTTCGATATTTTCTTATCGAGCAATTTAAAATTCAAAACTTTGCCCACTTCTTCATTAGATAGCTGCGAAACTTCAGGCATCTTGAGATGCATAATAAACGATGACTTTGTTTCTTACAGAGAATTTATTAGGTTCCTAATCGACGTAATGATTAATGATACCATATTGGCATAAAGTTACTTTTGCCTACATGAAGAGTTATTTCCATTTATTCTATGATTTAATAATTGGCACAAAATATACTGGTAGAACTACTTTTTTTTTCAATATAATATCAGCATTTTATAAAACCTGTCATGTCCATCGAGGTTCCTTTTTTTTTCATCGTTGAAAAGGACAGACATTCATTTATCACACCATATAACATATAATTATGAGTCCACTGTACAAGTATAAAGTAAGTTGCATCGAAATACAACAAAAAATATGGTAATACTAGATTTTATAGACCTTTGGAAGTGAATTTATTCCTGATTCTTGTCATTTGGTTTAGTTTATATAATATTAATTCTAAATAATCTATTAAATATTTCAAAACACTAATCGTTTTTTTTTTTTTTTGCCGATTGGTAAGAATATTTAATGAACAAAAATATGAACTTGCAACTGAATTATATAATATCCGATTTCGAGTTGCGACTAATTAATAAAATATTACTCTCATGATTCGCTTATATTATGGAAATATATCTGCCTTCGCTTGTTTTCGAAAAAGTATTTTCGGAAGTTCTCGACCCGTTTATCTATGATTAAAAAACGATGTTTGTGCATGGAATTTAAATAGTGAATTTGTGAATGAATCAAAATATCTTACTATATAAGAATATAAAAGTGAGAGAGGAGAATTCTTCATTTTTAATTTTAAAAAGTTTTATTTTAGTTTTTGGGAATAAGATTTTTTAAAAAACTTTTGTTAGATTTAAATAATTTATTCCACAATTTTTTGGCCCCCTGGTAATGGCGCCCAGGACACTTGCCCCACCCTAGTTACGTCACTAAGTACAGACAATTCTGTAATTTCGGTTCCACTGTCACACCCAAAAAGAATGTTCTTCTATTTTGCTTATTCCTTCCGCTTTTCGAAAAAGTTCGGAAACAGAGAGGAAACTTTTTGTAAAACTCGTGAACTTGAAAAATATTAATTACTCTGACAGAAACGCAAAAAATAGGCTGATCTCTGAAATTCGAAAATAAAAAAAACTAGATCGCCGTTTGAATTATTAACTGAAAATAAAATCTTCAAATAACAATTCAGCATCTGATTTCATGTTGGAAACGAATGAAATTATTCTAATTCCATAACTAAGACATTGAATATTATGGATTTTCTATAAATAGTGAGATTCTATAATTCTTGTTGGGATGAAGCGAGCACCATTCCTCCCGCGAACATGAAGCTGTGAGCGTAACTGTCAATATCTGTGTTCTTTTCTTTTCGTTTTCAATGTCTAATAAATGTACTGTCTCTAAGAACCATGCTGAGATTATTGAAGAATAACAACAATTTTAATAAGCGTTGATGAACTCGTTAGAATGAAACAACTCATAATTTCCTCTTCAATATATCATTAGCCGAAACTGATATTGCACTAATAGATCATTGCACAAGGCAATGACACAACATCTTGCGATCCATTGTCACATCAGAGAAACATTACGGATGTTAAACTTTTATTGATCCATGAAGTGTTATAACTCGTTAAAATCATGCCACCGTCATGATCTTCCACCTGTTACTTTCACCTTTACATATAAAGGGTGTCCCAAAATTAATGTAAGATTTAAATCTGCCTCCATTCGTGCAGTAAAGTGTTAGCAACACTGTTAAAAACCCATTTGAGAGCTGATGTTTTAGGGTTAGAAAAAACGGAGCGTTACACGATAGAACAACGTGTTAACGCAAGATTTGAATTAAATAAAACACACACACACACACAATTTCTTTCCTTAAATGGTTATATTTTTATTGAATTGTAAAGTACACAAGATAGGGTTATGTAAGGAATAACACATGGGGTAAATGGCCTCCATGGCGTTCGCTGTCACATACGCACTCTTTTTCGAAATTTTCCGTGACCATTTTACATAAATGTGGCTGAATTTCGTTGATGCAGCGTTGAATTTCCCACTTCAATACACGCATGCTTGTTTGCATAGACATTGGACTTCCTATAACCCCATAAAAAGAAATCCAATTGTGTTAAATCACACGACCTAGGGGGCCAGTTCTCAAATTTTCGAACTGTGGCGGCCAAACTTCCATTATTTTTGAAATATTGTTCAACAATGAAAACAAATTGTTTTATCGTGCAACGTTCCCTTTCTACTAACCCTAAACTATCAGCTGTCAAATGGTTTCTTTAACAGGGTTGCCAACACTTTACAGCACGAATGGTGACAAATTCAAAACTTGCGTTACTTTTGCGACTCCCACTACGAATTATACAAAGAGAAAACACTGTAATCGTCAGAAAATCCGAACTTGAGATTTTGACGAGTTTTTGCACGGTTCAGATCTCACTGAGTCTGTAAAACACATTTCTGGAATTATGACTACCTGTGAACACGTTAACTCAGAAACAGTTTGAGCTAGAATGGATGAAATTTGGTAAAAGGTCATTACTTTAAATGTTTAGATTTGCATCAAGTTTTGAATGACTCGTGACATCCGTCCAGATGAAGTCTGTCTGTCTCTCAAACTTAAATAAAGGAAGTTTGGTTTGAGATTTTGTGATTTCAATTGTAGTTCCACATCAAATGTTGCTTTCAATCGATCGATAAAGCAGGGCGTCCAAAATACCTATGCGATTTTCTGGAATATATGTATTAACAGTATTCCAATGATTATTCGTCAAATTTGGCGCGCTGTTAGGCTTTTTAGTAAAAATTGTTCACTAATAGCATGCAGTTAATAATACATAAATGTATTAATTGGAGAGTTTGTGAGAAAGTTTCGGAGAGACCATTGCCGATGGTTAAAATTTATATTTTAGTCATATTGTCTTAAGAAATATTTTTTGGAAACATCGCTTGTTTCTGAGTTGGCGAGCCTCGATGATTCTTAATCGTCTAATAACATCGTCGCGAGCTAAAAACCAGCGTGTGTTGTCTCCCCAAAAGTATCTCGCATAATCTCTAATGAATATGAATTTGTATTTTTGCCGTGTTTTTCCCAACCGACTAAAAATTAAAATGTGACGCAGAACTACAATTATAGTCCGAAAATCAGATACCAGATTAGATATATCTAAATCATTGATTTTTTTGAGTTAATCGCATTTACATGTTTCTGAAAGTACGATCGACAAACGTTATCAAAATTTATCAAATAGGTATTTGCAATATAGATGTTAAATTACTGGGATGAAACCGTGTCCCGACCTCTCTCCAAATCAACTGGCGTTGGGAATCGCTTGTAACATCACGGAAAGAGACCGTTTCGGTGGTCCTGGAGTTGTCGTCTGGGGAGGCATTATGATGAACGGGCGGACTGAGCTCCACGTTTTCGACAGAGGTTCTGTAACTGGAGATCGCTATTGTCAGGAGGTGATTCTTCCCTATGTGCGTCTGTTCCGAGGTGCCATTGGATCAGACTTCGTTTTTATGGATGACAATGCACGGTCACACAGGACTCATGCTGTTGAGGAGGAAGGAATGTGAAGATATCACTCGAATGGATTGGCCGGCGTGCTCCCCTGATTTAAATCCGATAGAACATGTGTGGGATGCTTTGAGGAGACGCCTTGCGGCACGATTACATCCTCCTGGGAACACCCGACAACTTAAACAGATGCTGATTGAGGAATGGGCACTCTTACCTCAAGAACTGTTGGACAATCTGGTGCTGAGTATGAGGAGACGGTGCGAATCAACCATTGCAGTAAGGGGAGGGCATATCCCATACTAAGGAACATCTGCTTGCTGTTCTTCCTCTTGGACAGACAATCATGTGTAACGATACTATGAGTTCAATAAAGCCTTTTTTTGTTTGATTCCATACTGTATGCATTGTATTCATTTCTGCGCAACTATGCTTTCGTCATTCTTTCAGAACAAAATGCTGTATCTCATTTCTGAATTTCGTGTCTCTCAGATGATTTCTCGTGAAGTTATGGCAAAAAACCTACCTGTTGCTTAAGTGCACACTAGTGTATATATATATATATATATATATATATATATATAATGATATTTTAATTGCAACTTAATTAATTTCCAAGATTTTATTTTAATTTAGCCCATAATAACTTCATTCTGAAATATTCTCTTATTTTGTGACCCAATTCCACTTTCTCTGCTTAAATTAATTCAAGAGAAACTTCCCACACTCCGCGTGAAGGAACAAAGTACTGCTGACGGGACAAATTCATTTTTAAAACCTCTCTGTACTTTTCCTGCTTTGTCGACGCGTGTAGAAATCTTAATAATATATTAGAACTATAAAGAAATATTTTCCCTATCAATTTCAGGGATAAAATGTTCAAGAGCTTTTTCCTCATTCCTTTCTGTGTCGTTCTGTGTTGTGTGTGTGCTCATCGCTTGTACATATGCCTGCTTCTTCAAAATGAAATAAAACGACGTCACGAAATCAAAAGTCTTTTCACTGTCTTCAAACCTGCCTTCTGCTTCAAACAAAATGCTTACACACACAAACAAACACACACATATATTGCAATGCATGTTTCAAGAATTTATTAGAGAAAAGTAAGTTAAAGAATATAAACTGTTCACATTTTAACATAAATTCTGTACTGTCTAACTTAAACACAACAAAGGCGATAAACAAAACATTAATGTAAATCGTATGTCTAATTCTTGAGAAAATGGGTCCCAACTCATTTTATTTTTCATTGATAAATGATTACACAGATATGAAAAGGTAATCCTAAGATAAGAGTCAATACTTGCAGTTTTTAGGTTTCCTTATTAGCTGACTTACTCGACGCCTTAGGGCCGCGGTGGCCTGGTGGTAAGGTCTCGGCTTCGAAACCGGAGGGTTTCCGGTTCGTGACCCGTTTTCCACCGAAGAACCGTCGTGTAAGGGGGTCAATTGCACGTTAAATCCGTCATGACCAAACGTCCTCCCGCTGGTGTGGTGTGGTGTGGAGAGGGGGGTGCCAGCTCAGGTGACGTCCTCGTCATCTGACCGTGGTTCAAAATTACGAGGTCCGTCCCAAAATAGCCTTAGTGTTGCTTCAAAACGGGACGTTAATATAATCAAACCAAACCAAACCAAACCAAACCAACTACTCGACGACTTGGCTTCTTCATTTAATTATGATAAAAGAAAACTAGGCCGGATAGTCCCGAATCGGACAGGGAGTGTATTGTAGTTTCTTTCATAATATGGAACGTTCTACATTTAGTATTGTCACTTACGAAGGTGAATTTTGAAATAGGAAATAAATTCGCTGAATAATTGGCTGCAAAATTCAATATAGTTCTTCTATCTTGGTAAAAAACACCACTTATCAAATTTTATATAAGTAGTTCTTTGAGACTTCGAAAACTTTTCCATAGGCACAACTAGGCGAAATGATAAACAATCAACCCTCGATGCATTTGGCCAAAACTTGGATATAAATTTGAAATTTTTTTGTGTGAAATTTCACCCGTCTTCTTCATCGCATTCTGGAATGATGATATTCCCTTTCCCACGAATGCTTTTGGAAAGATATCACCCACTGAAGGATTTCATCTGAAATCTGATACAAGACCATTTGTGGATCATTCTCTTCGGGATTTATAACTCACTAAAATCTTGATAACTTCTTTCCTTTAGGATTACGCGAGATAATCTCCTAATAATAAACTGTCAAGGAGGTCGTCAATCAATCCATGGCCAAATCTTAAAAATTTATTATGAATGTATTTTGCTTTTGGGCTACTGTGTTCCTCCAAACATCCAATGTCCATAAAGATGGACATACCAGATATATACGAACCATTCCTTGTTGCAAGAATACACCCTTGACTGGATACTTTTTTTATCCTTTTGCTTTTCTTTTTAATGCCTCACTTGCTACATTGTTCGTGGGAATGATAAAATTTCGACTTACCCACTGTTTGTCGGGAATTGCTTCGTCCATGCTTGATTTACTTCTCGAAGTTTACCTTTTATCACTTGGAAGAGGACCGATCCTCAGACTAATGAGAATTCAAACAGATTTTATGTCTTTATCCCACGGCGGGTGGTCCCAAAACTCCTTTTTCCCAATTACCATTAATGCCCATAAAAAAGGAATTAAATATTGTTACCAAACTACTTTAGTAGATGCTCTTGATTTTTTTTATTTATTTTCAGTAATGATTCATTTTTTATACTGGAATCAGATGTGTTTTAGCATTGAATACCACTGTCTGAAAGAATTATCATATATACTTTTCCCAAATTTTAAATATTCCAGCAATTCGCAGATGCTTTGTATTGTCCTTTATATGTTATTGAAAACGAAATGAATTTATCTTTCTTTGAAATGATAGAATTAATTCGCGTTTAGACTAATCTGTGCTGAAATTGTTGGCTAAATTTTACTATCCTACCTCTCTCTTAATTACTAATTACTACCGTTTCTCACAGTTGTTTACTACAGTTGTTTATGATACTTATATTGATTTATTCCGCCTCTTTTCGCACCAACCGGCATTTCAGATAAGGGAATGACATGCTTCCAGCAAAGTAGTTGGTTCTCTCATCCTTGATGAGTACATTAATAATGTGGGTTCGAGTTGCCCTCGCTTAGACAACGGATGATACCTCTGTATAAAGGATGAATGCAAGAGTCCCATTGTAATGGAAGTTATATTACATCCATCTCAGAGCCACTGTTTAATGTTTTTGGCCAAATGCTCATTCAGAAAGTAATGGATGCATGACAGCAAAGTGAAGCGGCCAACAGAGCCAATTTTTGTAGTTATACTGATTTTTATAGTGATATTGTAAGTACAGTATATATATACTTCTTAAAACATTTTTCTATGTACAGTGACAACTAGTCCTGTAAGCAAGCTGAAAACGCCTTTACATATTTTATCGTTTGTACTGAACGTGGCTTTGTTTTGATCTTTTTTGTATTATTTTTACCTTCTGATATGCGAAATATTCAAAGAGAAAGTATTAAAATCACCAAACCAGCGGGAGTTGTCTCCTCGAAATCCTCTCGCATATTCTCTAATAATGATCTTATCCTTTTTCCTTCATACCCTTAGGTAAAGCCACGAACATTGGCGAGCAACATTACGAAATATAAATAAATCTATGGCATGAATCTAGTATTTTAACTGTATATATCGCGAGAATATGCATTTTGGACGCCATTTTGCCTTATGACATAATTTGACACAATATCATAACTGTAGTCACTATATACCGTACAGACTTTCATTTATTTAAGTTTATATGCCTGCAACAAGACAGACCGACAGATGGTCAAGCGTTTGATGGATTTGGTTCAAAATTTGATAAGTATCGATATTTAGATGCCAAACTTGGGTACCAAATTTTATCTAGTTAGCTCTTTGCATTTTGGAATCATCGAGCTCCCTTATTTTCGGACAGCTGGAGTCTCTGTGAATGGATTTCGTTCAAAATTGATTAAAAAAAAAATCTCCAAATTCTCTCGTAATTCCATATACTAAATTTCTGCCGTCTGCCTCAAAGCATTTGTGAGTTATTGGTTCTCAGGCAGAACAAGCAATGCCAAAATTGTGTTTTTGGGACTCGGAGAGTCCTGAAAACTGGAGATTCGTCAAAATCTCTAGTTCGACCTTTTTGACGATTACAATACTTCCTGTATACTTCGTATACCAGAAAGTAAAATTTTGAATTCGAGGTATTAACAATTCTCCGTGTATCAAGATCTCCCTGTGTCTGTGAATTAAATTTTTGATATTATATTCTGTTTGTCTCTGCCGACTATAAGCATGATAAAATAAACATTTTGAGCTGGAAGAATGATATTTATTAAAGGACATTAACACAAAATGTGTAGACTTTTGTCAATGTGTATTTTTTGAAAGAAAACAATTTATAAGAATTCTATCTATCTTTCTGGCTGGCTGCCCAGTGAGTGCATGTGAACTCGATAATTTCGAAAGATAAATAACTATTGAGTTGTTCGGAAAGTAATTCCATTATTTATTTTTTTTTGTGGAAATGAAAGACAGTTTTCGTATAATAAACAAATACTTTATTAAATTATATATTGGCCGTTCTGGTCCAACACCTTTTGCCATCTTTCTGGTAGTAGCATCCTTCCACGCACATAAAATGTTTGGTCTTTGCTACCAAAAAACGGATCGAGGTGGTTTTTGACCTCCTCATTTGAGGTGAAGGTTTTACCGTCAAAAAAATGTAGCGAACCAGTTCTGGCACTGGCGTACTGTCAACACACCTTCTCCATACACAACGGTCCATTTCTTTCTGGCTTGAACAGCATTTTTACCTTTCTGTAGTAAAACAGTAAGATATGTCGAAAATGCTGCTTATCGTTCTCCATATTTAAAAGGGCCCCAACCAAAAACTACTGCGTAGAATGAATTGGAATTTTTCACACACAAGCCTTGCTATATGAGCTCTCAAAGCATATAAAAATTATACGGCTTAAATGTGAAGTTGGGTGCAAAAAAATACAATTAAATCCTCTGTCGGGAAAAAACGAAATTACTTTCCGAACAACCCAATAGATGGATAAAATTTGGTACAAAAATTTAGCATTTAAAGTGTAGATCCGAAAACAAATTTTTAAGAAACTGCGTCAAGTAGTTACTTGATCGTCTATCTGTCTGTAACTCAAAACCCTACAACTATAAATGGCATTTGGCAGATTTGTTTGAAATTTTGAACCTGATCACGAAAGGGTTAATTGTCTATTAGTCTGCACATTCTCATACATGTAAAAACTGTGATAACTCAAAAGCGCAACAAATTAATTCAATGAAATTTGGTGTGATATCTTGTTATTAAAATTGTACTTCTGTATCATCAAATTTTTGTTTCACTTGATTGAAAAAAATTATCCAAAATGCATTTGGGACCCTTTTTGGACTTTACTTTACTATGTAGCAAAAACCGCACTAAAAAAAAATCTGAGCACTCGTGGTGTTACCTGTCTGACACAAGGTCCATAATTCGTATGTGCTGTTTGGAGTGATATTTGTATCAGGGAGTATGAAAGGCATATTTGCGGAGATTATTTTTGCTGGTTTATATTGTTTTTTAGGTATTAATCAAAAATTTGGATATAGGAGATTAAATAATTTTTATTTATATTATTTATATTAATGATTGATTATGATTTGATTTATATTATTTTCCAAAATATAATTGTTTAATTAAAGCTCTTATTATGTGAATTGCTGTGTCCTTATATAAATTTGTATATACAATTTTTATAACTATGTACCTTGTATGTAGTTTTTCTGGTCTTCTTCGTAATTTCTAAAGCTGAAATTTGTAAACAAAATACTTGTAGCATGGGGGTGTCTAATATTTCTGAGGTTTAATTACAGAGTAATCACAAACTGATTACTCTGATCCATACCGCAGATCAATTATTCATATTCATTTTGATATTCATTATATGTTTTGATATTCATTTTCGAGCGAACATGATCGAACTAATTAAGCAAAATAGAAATGCGGGGAGAAGAAGAGGTTGGCTCTGATAATTTTATCTTCTGATGACTTCATCTCCTTAATATTCACAAAATTTTCCATTGACAAAAATACGAAGAATTTATATCATACAATGGATAATTAGTATGCTAAATGCATCATATTCCATAGGTAACATAAGATTTTTTTTAAAAACTCAGTCTCATTTATGTATAAAATATTTTTTTTAAAAATTGCAATCTCTTAATTTTTCACAGCATTACTAATTTGTGTTTTTATGCACCCCGGGAGGGGGGGTGGGTGGCTGATAACCTTTTTATTAGAAAAGTACGCGGAACATTTCTGCCGACATTTATCAAATTCTTTTCATTTATGCCATGCAATAACCATTGGGAGTAGTCTCCCCAAAACTTTCTCGCATATTCTATAATTAACCCTTTAAAAGGGCCATTTTTTCCTAGTTACGTTAAAATATATTTAGGCTTGAAATTAGTATAAGAAAAGGGATTCATTTAGCTTATTAGATACATTTAATTTTATTAATTAATTAATTTGGTTAATTAATGATTAAGTGACAAACCAAGACACATCATTTTGTGTGAGATAAAGAACTGAAGCATCTAAGTTTCTGTCTTTCTAAAATAATTTGTCAGAACTTATGCCAACCTGCATAATTTCATACAAAGATTGATACATTTGGTGGGAAGCATACTTCACACGGCCTTAAAAAGTGACTTTGTGATTTAGTCACTTTAATTAGAGAGTATGCGAGACACATTGTTTTATATCAGTTGAAATTAAAATTTAATGCCGAATTACAAATGCAGCTGCGGAATCGCATATCAAATTTGATATATATTTCATTGCGTTTTTGAGTTTGCATGCTTCTGAATAGTACAAAACAACAGATCTTCAAATGCTTGTTGGCTAAAAATTTAACAGGTTTCCACAGTATAGATGTTAGTATAGATTTTACTAAAGCTATGTCCCCGAAATCATGATAGTCTAAAACGTAAAAATTCATCAAAATCTCGAGTTCGAACTTTTTGACAGTTACAATATTTTCTCTATACTTCGTAATATTGAAAAGTAGAAATGTTTAGTTCATCCAAATGAGATAATTTACCCTTAAAAATGAAGTTTGACACTATGATAAGTAATCAAATGAAATAAAAAAATAATATTAGACTAAACGTCTGTCAACTCTTGAAAACCAATGCAATGCTGTATCTAAGCTGATAAAATTTCAACTTTGCACTGTGACATCACAATAATATGACTTAATCCGTTATGAGGCAAAGATTACACCAAACATTGACTGCTCCTTATCAGTTGGACTTCAATACCTTGACGATGCAAAAGCAACCTTTGGAATCAAAATTGAACCGTTTCTCAAGAACGGGTTCATTTTTATAGAGCAAAGTGCGTTTCACTAAAAAGATAAAATTTATTAATTTTTTTTTATTTGTGCCATTGCTCTGTGAGGTAATATTTCGGGGAGCATTATCTAGATTGTTTTGAAATAACCACAAACTTTGTTTTATGGATATATCAGTCTGGGTATTACCACATCGAATTCTTCGGCTTAAAAGATCTGTACACCCACACTAATAAATCAGAAAAAATGTAATCCTCCTCACCTTAGTTCTTTGCTTACAACTCAGCTCTATGCTTACACAGCATGGAGCGCGTTGAAGTTTTTCGTTAATACATCAGAATCAGACTAAAGAGCTGAAAGAATTCTTTGGAGAAAAACTATGTTTATTGCACAGTTACAAAATATATATAATTATACCATATGCAATGAAGTTCGAAACAAAGTATTCACTTTTGATAAATAACCTTCAATTATAATGGGAAAATCGCAATGAAATTCAATTAAAATTTAAATATGTACATGCATCTCTATCTCTACTAGTAATAGAGGTGTGTGTGTGTGTGTCGGCGATCTATAGGTCCTACCAGTTCACCTACAATTAACACATATAACTAGCGCGCATATACTTTGGAGTGCCGAAATGTGCACCTCGGAGTGATGTTTTTTTTTTAAAATTCATATTGACTAAAATTTAAATTAAATTTTGGTAACTTTAGAAAATATTATTGCACAAAAATGAATTTTATACAGTTTTCAAGCGTAAACCTTTTGATGATACCAATTAAATAATCGTGCAAACTTGTCCTCAATTTTGGTAATTTTTAAAATATTTTTTTGCCTAATTTCTAACAATAGAATCTATTGAACAGATGATGCATTGCTACCCTAAAATTCAAACAGCATTCATAATTTCATCAAATATTTTATCGCATACTTTTCCTCCATTGTTGAAAGCTAAAGATAAAACATTCTGTTTAATATCTATATAATTTATAATGCAAATAAAAAAAATTGAAGTTACAATACCACGAAATTAGAAGATCGATAAAGTGGGCATTTTCATTTTAACAGCGATATGTTATGGGACATGAACATCAAAAACACAATAAACAGAACTTAAGTAAGACAATTAAGTCACAAGGTTTTAATGTCAGATAATTTGGAGGAATTATGGGCATGAAGTATATCTAAATGATTAATACAAAATTAAATATAACCGATAATCCCTGCAGTCAGCCGGTCGCCAGAGGCTACTGGTAGTTTAATATAATGAAAAAAAGAAATACCATAAAAAACTGCGGCCCATAAATAAGATCATAAGCAGGGAAAAGTGTGTTTGATTAGGATAAAGTATGTGCCTACAACGACTTTACATCCATTAGATTTGGAATTTAGCGAGCTGTAAAATATTATGTTTATAGTGAATAAATTTATGATAGACTCGTCTAAACTGGATTTGAAGCGGGTAAATAAAATATAACAAAACCAGCAGTCTTCCCAAAACTTTCTCATATACTCTCCAATAAACTTGGCATGCCAGAGAACGCCTTACATAGCATTGCGTATAACCGTTACGAAATATTTTTTGGCTTGAATTTAGCATTTTAACTGCATTTATCGTCATTCTAGATAAGTTATTTGGCGATTAATCTCTGGCATTCGTTAATAGTATCCAAATATCGTATTTGTGTTTCAGACATGTTTTTTCCTACCGATTGGAAGAAAAATTTGGGCACAAAACTGCATTTGCAATAAAAAAAAAAATCCCATACTTAATTTGATATGTTTAAGTCATTGAGTATTTGAATTATCGAGTTTATATATTTTTGAAAGTACATATCGACAGACAGTTATTTAGTTTAGTTTAGTTATATTAACGTCCCGTTTTAAAGCAACACTAGGGCTAATTTGGGACGGACCTCGTCATTTTGAACCGCGGTCAGATGACGAGGACGACACCTGAGCTGGCACCTCCCTCTCCACACCACACCACACCAGCGGGAGGGCGTTTGGTCAGGACGGATTTAACGTGCAACAGACCCCCTTACACGACGGTTCTTCGGTGGAATCGAGTCTCGAACCTGAAACCTTCCGGTTCCGAAGCCGAGACCTTACCAGCAGGCCACCGCGGCCCTGACAGACAGTTATATATGGTTAGATTGGGCTCAAAATTTGGAATGTGTCTATACTTTAGATGTATAGATAAATCTGCGTACCGAATTTTAACCATCTAGCTCTCTTCGTTTTGTAATTATCGTGTTAATTTATATTCGAACGCCGGACAGATGGATTTCCTCTGAACAACTTTTACTCAAAATTTGACAGAAATCTGAAAATTTCTTGAAAAGATCGTATACCGAGTTTCACCCGTCTAGCTCAAAGCGTTTTGAGTTATTATTGTCATACACACACCAACAGATATTTTCCAAAAATGGGTTTTTGAACTCAGGGAGGTCTAAAACGTGAAGACGCGTCAAAATCTCGTGTTCGAATTTTTTTGACGATTACTATACTTTCTATTCACAAAGACTAAAGGGGAAAAAAAAGAACCACGGTTTCTTCGCATGCATTTGCATTCATAAATATCAATCAAACGGAATTTTTCTTTGTTACCATCAACCAAATTATTTTCCATTTGATTTTTATAACTGCATCCTCAACTACTATATCATGATAACAGGTGAATACAGAATTCGTTTTTTTTATTTCATGCATTTTATCTTTCTACATAGTATTCCAAAAAAAAAATTTCTTTCATTTTTTGAAGTTGAAAATCCTTGTAAACTGTTTCATTTTATTACCATTGTAAATTCTGTACATAGTTATTTTTGTTTTTTCTACTATGAATATTTTGGTATTTAATAAAATTTCCGTAACATACCCATCAAAGCGTTCAGTGACCAGAATGGTTACGGATACGGGGGTATGAGATGGCGTTCTGTTCTATACTACGTATACGAGAAAATAAAAAAAAAACAAAGGCGAAGTCAGATTGCAAGCCTAAAAAGTCAGTCAGTAAATGAAGACAAAGATTTTTTTAACCAAAAGGCAGAATTTTTGAGAACTGTAATGATCGAGTTACCACATACAGCAGGTCCTTCATCTACAAAAGACTCTGCAGAAACTCTGATTTTTTTTTCTGAAAATCCACCTTTTCGGCAAGAAGTACATTCATCTAAACAATTTATACAGCAGGTTACAAGAACAATGAAACATTCGTTGCTGGAGGTTGACAGTACTTTGATGAGAGTGGTCACAAAAAAGCGTTTTTTTTCTTTCTTTCTTCTTTTTTGTATAGTGCTTATAGCATCAGAAGAAAAAAAAAGCACAGGTTGACACAGAATTATTAGAACAATAAACAGAGAATATGAAACTGACAAAACTGCAATGCGACCTCGAAAGGTACAATGTGACAAAAGATCAATGTGTTTGATAAAGGGGTCCAAAATTGTGACGATCAAAACAAGAAAGAGACAGAAAATCGAGAAAAAGAAAGAAAAAAAATAGAACCAGAAAAAAAGAAAGAAGAAAAATGCAAAATGAATGAAGGCAAAAATGACAAATCAAGTCAAGAAAAGAAAAGATTGAAAGCTTTGACGAACAGCCGAATACAAGAGATAGAATTAAAGATGAAAAGAAAGAAGAAAGAAGAAAGAAATGCAAAAAGATGACAAACCGATACAAGAAGAAAAAAGATGATCTGATACATTTGTAAATCCTGTAATACAAGCGTGAAGATTAAGAATCTTGAAGCATAGAAGAGTTTGGAAGTGACAGAAGAATGGGTCTTCAGGAAACACATTGACATGGAAAGGAAGCCGCGATGACTATAACCGAAAACGAATTTGAGAAGGAGCTAAATCTCACTAAAAATCAGTCTTTCGGAAAATGAATTTATGAGCAGGTATTGGTATTAAAAAAGGTATTAAAAATTAATTAAGGTATTAAAATAATTAAGTTATAAAAATTAATTAAGGTATTAAAAAATTTTCAAATGTGATAAAATACAGGGAATGAAATGTGTCTTTTCCTGAAAACGAAAAATATTGTAAGAAATTATTATAATTTAGCATATGATTGATTCGATATGTATTAAACATCTGTTTTAAAACAACTTTCGTTCGTAAATTTTAATGTGAGCACTGTTCGTAGTTCGAAGAATGTCAAGGTGGTAATCCAATTCATACCAAATATTGTTCAACATGTCGGCTGTCACACTGAAAATAGAATTTTTTTTTTATACGAGGGAAAGTCAAAAAGTAAATTCACTTTTGCAATTTCTCTTTCCAGGTTTCGGTAACACTGCTAGTACCCAGTGCTGATTAATGGTAACACTTCTATGCAACGTGTCACTCTTATTTCTGCGTTAGTTTTTGGAGTGTAGCAAAACTTTAAATATGGCAGCTCAATTATCGAACTGCACCAAGGAAGAAATAATGGCAATGATTCGCTTTTTGTTCAAGGAACATGCGGAAATATTCGTCGAATGCAAGCACAGTATGGAGACAAATATTTATTGCTAATCAAGATCTCGAATGTATAGAGCGTTTCAAACAGGGAAGAACTTTTTATGTGACAACGAAAGATTGGGCAGATCATCGGCGTCAACCACCGAGGACAATTTGAAAGCCGTTGATTGTATTGTGATGGAAACAGACTAAACTATACTAAATTGAAACCTGCAAACAGATCCGAACTTCGTGGAAAACTGTGAAAAGGCTTCATGTTGGTGCAAGATAACGCTCGACCACATTCTGCCCTACGGACTGCCGAACCAGTAAAGGAGTTGAGATTCGAAGTGCTGGAACACCGAAATGTAGTCCAGACCTGTCTCCAGGCGATTTTCATATTTGGAACATTGAAAAAAGCACTAAGGAAAAGAAAATTTGTAATTGGTGAAGAAGTCATTATGCGGTGCAAAATTGGTTACAGATACAACCAAAAAACATTTTTTTTTTCCGACGGACTCAAAAAAACTTGGGAAATGTGTGTTGAAGTCCAGGGTGGTTATGTAGAAAAATAATGTGTGTTCCAGTTTTCTATCATTAGAATAAATGCATCTTTTCTAAAATGTCCCTTTGCTTTTTGATTCTTCTTTGTTTTAACTTTGAGTGCGTCAATATGTACAATTAGCTTTGCAAAAACTTTAATTTATGTAACAGCAAATTGGGACTAATGGTCCATTTAAATATCAAAGAATATATTCAATTTCTTTCCTTCGTAAGCTATTTAGGAATAATTTAATATAGAATCACTATTTTTGTGTTATTTGCGCTTTATCTGTAGGATTAAAATCAATTTAAAAATACGACTATCCTACTATAAACGTTTTACAGTATTGTATCCAATGGGTATTCTGTAGTAATTTTTTATAAGCAGGGTAAGGACTTTATAACCACTCTGCAGTAATATAGTGCAAAATGTTTTGCACTATATTACTGCAGAGTGGTTATAAATCATTGTTTTATCTACCATTTGTTTTTATCATTTTGTTATAGGCAGCCGTACTGCCGGAGATATTGTGGATCCATTCCATGGTTTGCAACAGTAATTGCAAGAAACCTTTTATCATTTGACTAATACCTAGGAGCAGATTTAATGAAACGTCCTTCGTGAGCGCCTTTCCAGTTATAGCCATTTTCTCTGAAGTAACTCTTAAATTTGATCCTGACATACAGGACAGACCTTTCGAAAATAGAGGAATTGCTCCCGATTGGTCGCCATACCAGAGTTCTGTTAATTCTCATCTCATCTCTTTGGTAATATTAGAGTTGGATTAAGCTGGCCAAATACTCTGCATGCATTTTAAGGTGCCAAATTCAGTTAGAGAATTTAAGAATAAATTTTTCTCTTATTTCGTATCATATAAAATAAGTAAAAGAGAAATATTTGAATTCTCAATAAATGCTACTTCGAGAGTTTGACGCCTTTTCACGCTTTAAATCTTCCTCTGTCAAATATATATATATATATATATATATATATATATATATATATATATATATATAATATTATTTTTGAAATTCGCCTCTAACAAGATATCTATAATGTGATGAATCAAATTTGATTTGAGCTTAGAGCACCAAAAATTGTAGACATCAAAAAAAAATTAATGCACTTTATCGTTAATTAAGTCTATCTTTAATGTCCAAATTTTAATGCAATCTGTCAAATTTTAAAGCAGTCCATCGGTCCGTCCGTTTACCGTTGTCAAAACGTTCATTTGGGGTCAAAAATGAAAAAAAAAATAGAAAGACCAAATTTAGAATATTGTTTTATTATAATAATTATAGATCTTTATCACATTTTCAATCAAACTCATGAAACGGTTACTGTTTGTCAATCTGTTTGCTTGTGGGTATGTGAAAACTAAAACTGAAAAGCGTGATGATTTAGATAAACGAAATTTGCTATTTGTGCTTGACACTAAAATTTTAGTTTCACGTAAAATTTTGTTCTCTAAGGAGAGAAAAGAATTGCTTACATGGCTGTTTCCACTCAACTACGAAGCACACAATTATGTAAAATACCAGAAATTCGAGGAGAGAACTCTCTCCTACTTTATTTTTGCTCTTCATTCTAAATCAGTATTTTTTCCTACCTTGCTCCTCTTGAGTCTTTGGCAGATCTTTGAAGAATCCCCATGTTTATATCAATGTGGTCGTTTATCATTGCTGCTTTTGATATTTTGCTGATTATTCGTTACCTGCTATCCGATGTGGAGACAATTTTGGCAATCTGGTCGTTAATCTGCTTGATGAAGTATTCTACCGGTTTGACTTTCTGGGGGGTTTACAGCGCAGTCAGAATTTCAGTGAACGCATACAGATTTCTATTTGGATGGTTATCTTTTTTTTTTTAGATGTAAGCTTTATAAATTGTCATAAATTCCTGCTGGAAAACCGAGCGAAGGTCCTTTAATCTAAAATGAAAATTTCTAAAGACATTACGGCTATAAATGCAGAAACTTGTACGCCAGCTTGGACGAAATTATTATTAAGAATTTCTTACGAATCTCTTCCCTGCACAGTAAGTCCCCTGGTGAGGAAGAGAGTTTTACAGATATAGTAATGATTGCTGAGAGTAGTATTAGCGGAAAATTTGGCAACCATCTGGTAACTTGGCGATGAATTTGAGGACATGAAGAATCATTCCAAAATTTCAGGAATAGCTTCATTAGAACTCGAGCTTCAAGTTTATTCTATTAGAGAATTCTATGTTCTGCCACGGAGATTAAATAACACAAGAAACGGTATCAATCAGGAATCAACTGAGTTGAGCACAAACGTGTAATTAAGTTAAACGAACGAGTTGAGCCTTTCTTCAGAGTCTGTGCCGTTGCAGTTATTTAATAGCAATTAGGGCTAGTGTGCTTCGTTTTACTGCGAATGCTATTCTTTTGTATGCTTCGCCTACGTTTTCCTGCTGTGTATTCATGTTTTCGTGTAATATGAAACTTCTTTCTTCGTTATAGAGTCTATTTGACCTCATTATATGATCCATGGACGTATAATAAGGACACATATAATGATCCATGGACGTATAATAAGGGCACATATAATGATCCATGGACCTATAATGAGGTATCTGCTTTAGATTTTTCTTAACAGTATATAAAACAGGAGTTAGAAGATGTAACAGAAAAAAATGTATTAAGAGAGTTATAATTTCCTCTTACAAACTCCCCCTCCCTCCTTTTTTTTTTTTTATCAAATTTCACAATAAGACTTCATGCTGGAAAGTTGGTAATTATTAATCTCTTTGAATGTCACCATTTCTTTAACAACGCAATTTTCAATACTAGGCTGGTTCTGGGAGAGAAAAGAAGAACTGTTGTTGCTTTCTCAAGAGCGTCCCAAACATGCTGTATGGATTTAAGGTATTAAAATCAAGATAACCAATCCGTATACCAAGCACATTCTCTTTCTAAATATATGTTAAACAGATAACTTTTCCAGGAAAGAGATTTGTCTTTTATGAAGAGCAACGGAGTGAGTGAGTGAGTGAGCCAGTGTGCGTGCGCGTGTTACCAAATATGGCACCTACATACTTTGAAGGATCAGAATGTATATTTAGGAACAATTTTTTGAAATTTTAACTGTTTTCCTACGATAACAACCGAAAATATTACAGTAAAAAAATAGTAATTGTAGTAATAAAAAACTTAATCAGCTTAAAATTTTAAATAATATCTTTTCGATGATAGCGATATTTTACCATATAATTGCTTTTTTCCATTTTTTTTTATCATTTTTAAAAAAATATATAGGCATGTTTCACCAAATTTATTCCGAATACAATAAAACCTTCAACGAACAAGTTCCACGTGCATGGGGAAAATTAGCTTTTACCAACATATTGACTAAATCTCAAATTAAAAGATTGAGTTTATTTTTATTGGAAGTTAAACTTAGAAAAGAGGTTTTTTTTTTCAGGACAGGTCTATAAGAACTGAAATAAACTTGAGAATGATATTTTATTGAAAGATAAGTGCAAGAAAAAGTTTTCTCTGAATTTTTAAAATATTATTAATTTAATAACTCTGTAGTATTTAGGAGAATCAAGGTTTATACATACATACATGATATTACTTTTGCACCACTCTGTTCAGGCTCCAATGCCTATCTCAAAATAGTTAATATTAGACATATACATTAATAAGTAAAATGGTCTAAATTAAATTTAAAAAATATTATTTTACTCAGTTCTTGATGAATAACGTATTTTATACAGACCCCAGCTCCTATGTGTCATAAAATATTCTTGAAAAACTCGCATTTCAAGAAAAAGAAAGAAAGAAACAATGAAGGAAAGAATTTTTTTTTTTTTATTTTTACTAAAACTGGGTGAATTATGAAAATTTCAATATTACTTTCTTATAAATTATTCGATTTTAGACCACTCCATTGATTATCTCAAAGGAAATACACCAATCAGGGTCCGAAATTTCACCAAAAATCATTAGTCTAGATTTGATCACAGGGGATAAATAATATTAAGAAAAAAATTTTTATTTAAAAAGTAGAGTGTCAGAAATATTTCACTGAATATAATTCTTTTTGACAAAATGACTGTATAAGATTTAGACTTCATAAATTTTCAGAAGTACATTTATTGACTGAAACAAAATATTATTATTTATATCATTTAAGTTCTTGGGGAAAAAAACTAAAAACTGAATTTAATGACGAATTAGAGAAATTTTTTATTGAATAATTTTTTGAAATCTTGCATAAAGAAAATACTCCGTAGTGCTCGTAAGACTTCCATGTTGAACGATTCTGTTTTTTTATATAGATATTTTTTAAAAATGTGTTAGGTTTCAGCAAAAAGTTTTTGTATTAATTGAAGCTTAATAATTCCACTTCAACGAACAGAACCGTGTAAGCTCTGTAGTAGCTTTTATAACAGTATGTTTTATATGATTATTATACTTTGAAACTTAAAAATATTTTACTGAATAAGCTATTAAAAGAACAAGTTACATAAAATATTTAATTGAAAATTTTAGCGAACATTGATACCAGTGAGCCAACTGGTCGTCAAAGGTGACTAGTTCCAAATAAATTATGTAAAAGTACAAACTATATCCCTTAATATAATATTCCGATTAAATACTTCCATTCTGTAATCGTATCTCTTCGAATGAAAAAAAATCCATGTCTGTGTTGAAATTCGTCCACTTGACCTTCCAACTACTAAATTTGATATAAATACATTTTGGAGAGTGAGAATGTTCATTTCGAAATATTTTTTTTTGAAATCTTAATTAGGATCTTAAATAATTAAAAATTAAGCAACAATTTGCTATTTTTGTGTGATTATTATAGAAAAGAGATTTTCATACCATTTTAAAATTTAAAATATTATCATTTCAATGATGGTAATTAGTTATCCCTGTAATTTTTTTTTTACTGAATTTTGAAAAAAAATAATAATATTTTTTCGATATTTAATCTTTTATTGTTGAAAACTTACAAAGAAAGATTTTACTTAATATCTATGCATTTTAAAATAGAAATATGCGAGGTATGTTCATTATCCGCGTAGATTACATGAGAAATAAGAAACTTAAGTTATTATATCGCAAAAGATACAGTGCAATTAGAATGTAGATTACGTAACGTTTACGTTTTTAATGGTGCAATCAAACCTTCCTTAACGAGAACTTAGTATAACGAGCAAAGCAAAATGTAAAAAAGGGTCTCACTTAACGAGCGATGTAACGAGTTGCGAAGAGACACCTTGACATCACATACAAGATTGGCTTGTATCAACCTATGTTGAGGTCTTGTTTGAAGAGACTTATATCTACATGGAAAAATGTTTAACTGGATAGCACTGTAGAACGCGACTTCAGGGAGTTTGAGCAGATGCACGGGAGCCTTAGTCGACGAGATTTTGACTCTGACAAGCTTATGCGGTTAGAAGTGGCATCAATAAACTGGTGTAAAAATACAGTCAAACCTATCAAAGAACTTATGAAGTTGCGTTCTGTGTCACAGCAAAAAGCTGCGGAGGAGATTTAGTCAGGATTGGAAAAAAATAACAAACGCAACTGAGCAACTACTTTTCAGTGAAATAAGGGAGATACTAAAAGCGTGGGAAATTATTGCATCGAAAATTGAGAAGCATCACTTCGAAAAAGCAGTTGCTATAAGTGCTACAAACTCCTTTAATAATAATGCTATGTCACAATTTTTGCCAAATTTTGTAGCTTAGCTAAAGACAAGTATATCTGAACAATATTCTTGTAAAAAATTCTTGCATTATAAATAATAAATTGCATTATTATTAATTTTTTTAGAATGGAATGCATTTTACATATATTCCTATGGATTTTTTTTTTTTTTCTATAACAAGTTTTTTGCATTGAGAGTATGATTCAGGAACGGATTGTGTTCGTTAAGAGAGGATTCACTGTACCATAATTTCATATAACTTACTTCCATTAGAAATGTTCATGTATACAATAAAAAGAATATGAGTAAGGTTGTTAAAATACGAGTTTAATGTCTATCTCTATTTGAAGCTTATCCCTTAGCACTCTAAAAAAATAATAAAATGCATAATTATACATATGTGCGTACAAGGATTCTTTTGAGAGCTTAGAAAGCTCAAAAATAATTATTGGTTTGCTATAATTCTTGAAATTTGATGTGAGATTTTGCTATTTTTACGGCTTTTATATTAAGCATTATCTAACAAGAATATGAAAACGATTTTACCTTCGAAATAGTGAATCATATTTAACATAGGAATGCAAAAGTATCATTAAGTTATTACTAAATTATCATAAATATTAAGTTATACAAAATAAATTTAATTAAAATTAAACATAACTAGTATTACCGACAAACCAGCAAGTCAACAAAAGGTAGCTTCTCTTGTGACTTTCTTTAATATTAAAATTAATTTAATATTAGAATTTTTAATATTAAAAGTCGTAATTTTTTAATATTAAAAGCCCTAAAGGATAAATAACATTTTATTCATTGCTGCTTTCAAAGTGGGAGGAAACTGCTATTTTAAACAAATTTATTTTTATATTTTCTTAAATAATATAAATTTAGCTTTAAAAAAATCCAAAGGCAAGAAAAAATAAATTACTGATGAACTTTCCGATTACGTTCTGACATTCAAAACATTATATTTTCTCCTCAAATATTTTACCGTAAAAAGGGGGCGAATGCAATAATTAATTGAGATGGATTTTCTCCCATTTTCGTTCAGTAACAACATTACCGAGGAATAAAAAAAAATTAAAACAAAGAATTAATAATAAAAAAAGAATAGAATCATTTTCTCATTTCAATAATCGTTTCCCGCCCAAAACACACCTTCCGAACTCTTATAAAATAAAAAGCCGCCATCTATTTTTCGCGCCAACATATAAAAAGTTAATTACAGCCCCGAAATAACTCAAACGTCGAGCGATTTTCGATTTCGCTTGGCAACCCACGACGTTGCCATTGCAACCCTGGAAATGATGACGTCCTTTGCCAGGCAGTGACGCACACATTTTCGAGGGAATAACTGTATTCAGGAAAAGGGATGACCTTCATTCAGTCCAGGCTCTCAGAATTAAACTAGGCCTTTTAGATAATGTGGACCTCTTTTTTTGTTTTATCTTTATCATGAAAATTTAGAATAACCTTTTTTTTTATATTTTAGTTCCCGGGCGGTCAATTCATTTCAATAAGTAACTCTACTCGTTCGTTGATCTCGCTCGCAATGATTTTTTTTTCTCTCTTAGAACTCTTAACACTAAAACGAGTGGAATTTTTTTTTATCGCTTATAATTTCTATTGTTAACATTTTTATTTTTATAATTTGGAATGCTAAGCACTTCTTTCTTTTTCTTTTTTTTTACATGTTTATTCGTACACAGTTCCTCGATCTTTTCTTAAAACTCAATTTTAACGTCCCTTTAATTTTTAATGCTTTCAAAAATTAATATTTAAACTCTTATATCCGTTCAAAAAATTTTGTACCACTTTGAGTATATTAAAATTAATTATTTCTTCTCCAAGTTTCATGAAGGCGGTAATTTTTCCCATTCTATTTTCTTTAAGAATTCGTTAAATCAATTCGAAGCAAGCACTTTTAATCTTTATGGAATTATATATTTCTTTATGATAATTCCTATAAAAATAAATATTTTATAATCGTAAAAGTAAATATTTTATTCGTGCATTTTGCTTACATCAAAAAAGTATTATTTCTTTTTATAAGTTAAAAACTTATTTTTCAACTATCATAATCATTATTTTATAATAAACGAGAAAGAAGTTTACATAGAAACAACAACCTAAATAGTATTATTTACAATCAGCATAAATTAATTGCTTAAATTATTTAAGAACATTTTTGTTTTGTTCTTAATGAAGTTTTTTGTTCTTAAATGAAGTTTTTGTTCTTAAATGAAGATAATTTTATCGAATGAAATTACAACTAGCTTTAATTTTGCAGTTAGTTTTTTTAAAAAAAAAAGTTAAGACTTTTCATTGAATACTAACTTATTAGTAATTTTGACACAAAAATCTCTTTCTAGTAATTTATAACTTAAATTTCAAGAGAAAAAATAACCGACTTACTACAACACTTTCTAAAACTATGTGAAAATAATCGAAATTTAAATTGCGTTTTATTTTATTTTTCTTTCATCTAGATGCTATATACCACTCCAATATTCCGTAAAAATCTAAACATAATAATACAAAAAAATTTATTCCTACGCTAGTTCATATCCTGATAATACATGAAATTTTGAACATGTATACATTAATTTTGAACAAAGGTTTACAACATTAGAAATTTCCGGTAAAATAAAGGAAGGAAATTGTTCTCTTCATAGAAATGTCCGAATAAAAACAAATTCGGATGGCTAATTCCAATCGCAAGAATATCCGAAACGGTTGTCGACACTTCTCACGATTTCCAGAGATTCCGATCTGGATTTCAACGTGGCGCCGCGGTGTGGTTATTCCGAGAACCGCATTGTACTGAGTTGGTTTCGACTTTCAAGGCGCGTCCATGTCACCTACTCGGCCAAAAAGCATCTCCAACTCTTTCAGTATCTGGTAACACAGCGAAATCATTCTTTTGCGTTTCAAGGACGACTGCAACAGACTTATTTTTTTCTTCCCTTCTCTGCTTTCTTTATAGAATCCACATTTTTGTTATTTATATTTCTTTCAACTCGGACGTGATGCGGTTCAAAAGAATTTTGACCAGCTTTCGTCGAATGTGATCGTGTTCTATTCCTTCTTTCAAAGAGATCGTGGAGTAGTTTATTTACGAGTTCGGCAACGAACAAAAAGCAGACGATATTCAGATAAGAAAGAATTGAATACAATCACATCTTCTTTAACTGCACATTTTTTTATGTGCAACTTTTGTATTTTATTATTTCTATCTGTTCGTGTTAATAAACTTTTTTTTCTGAAGTTGTTTATATTTTCTGAGAAGAGTAATCTCTTGTATTCGTTTGTTTCTGAATTGCTTAATTTTCTTCAGTTTTAATATTTTCAGTGAAATCTAAAAGCTCTATTTTTTTATGAACAAAAACGTTTTATAAAGAAAGTTCTGAAAATTATTTTTTTCTATTTGTATTCAATTTTTTATTAGCATAAAAATTTAGAATTTTATTTCTTAATTTTTCATGTATTCTGACATTAAGAAAATATTTTAACAAAATTATGGCAGTTAAATCCCCTAGTGCATCAAAAAAAAGAAATAAAGCTTTTAACATATACTTTTAAATGTATGAAACAATTTATTGTGATTGTTATTTCATGTTGTTGATTTCAAAAACACCGTCTATAGTGCTCTTATATAACGTTATGTTTGGTTTCGAACACGTGCATCGGTTGCGCGCATATCAATCTGATGCGTCAATAGTTTTTTATTGTTGAAATTGAATAACGAATAAACTAATAAAACAGAGTATATAATATGAAAAAAATAAAGAAATTATTACATGAAAAGGTAGCAAATAAAATTTAAAATGATTTTTTATACATTAAACCATTGGATTTGAACTATGGAATTCTAACAACCTATAAATCTGTATGCATTCAATATATAGGCAGCCTATGTCAAAGATTCTTAATAATATACGAAGAATTGTTTTTATTTTATTTGTAAAGAAATTTTTATAGCAATTCCGAGTAAAACATGGTGGGACTGGAAGCTCTGAACATGTCCCAAAAGATTTTTTAAAGCATTAAAATAGATGGATCAAAATCATTATGTCACAGTGAATTTTTAAAGTACTGAAGCTTTAAAAAGATTAAAAAAAGGTTTTACTAGTAAATAAAAAGACGTCTAATCGAATAATAAGTAATAATTATTATAATTAAGTAATAATATTAGCAAATTAAAAACGCGTCTTAATCGAAATGTTCTAAACTTCAACAAAAAAAAAAATGAGAGTGAGAGAAATGTCCATTTGCATGGATAATTCCTTTAGTTTTGTTCCGATGAAAATCCCAACTTGATTCGTTGTGGGGAAACAAGTTTTTATTGGGAGCGATACTGTCTGCCCCCCCCCCCAATGGTGTCTTTCATAGGAGTGGCAGCAAATTCAAATTCAAATAAAATTGTAACAAATTCAAATTCTTTTCAAACGAGTGGTAGCAAATTCAAATGGAATAATTTTATTTTAGCATTTGATATGATTAATTATTATAGAATAAAGGGCATTGGAATGGGTTTTTTTTCCTTTGTAAAAGGGTCGATGGCCCAGAAATGATTGGAAATTTCATTTGTAAAGGAATGGACATTAACAATACTGTACCAATTTCAGAAAAATCTCCTGAACATTAATCAGAGATCAAAAGGCCAAGGTTTGTGGCGAAAATTATTTCTTTCGCTGTATTTAATTACCACGGTTGCTTGATTCTTAATCATAGGAAATTCATTTTTCTCCCCCAAACGGGGGAAAAAACTATCAATCTTGATTTCATGCCTTTTTTTTGAAGATGCATGTTTTAAAAGACTAGATTGAATCTTATCTCACACCATTGGCGGCAGCACTCTTTGAAGAGGGGATCGGACACCTGATCTACCGATATGACAAATGAATCAACACTGAAATGAATATAAATTTACGATATGAATCATCACGGCGATTATCTCAAAGCGCAACCACGTTAGTACATAGCTTCTGTAATACATTTATTTTGTTCTCCTGTCTTTTTCTTATGATAACATCGGGGTCAGAAAAAAAAATGGCATTTTTATTATAAATAGTAAATTCTGTCATTGGCTCTGAATTTTTATTTTATTTATTTTCTTATTTTTTGGTATATTTCCTTCAGTCTGTACGTCTTTCTCTAACTGGAAACCCGGATTGAAAATGTAGAAGAATTGATCAGTTTAGTTAACCGCATTCTGTAATCGTAGTTGAATTATGAAAACCTATTATTGCTCTACGAACCTCGATTCAAAAGTCGCAAGAGTACGCTCCATAATAAATCAGAATAGCTCGAATATATGTTTAAAATTGCGTAGTGCGCATGGCAAAATGACTTACTCATAATGAGAAGAGCGCTTTTAATACCCTTTTATTTAAACGGTATCAATTTTTATTATTTGCAAAATAAGTCATTTCTCCCCTCCACTTTTTAGCACTATCGCCCTTTCCCTTTCTATCTTCTATTTATCTCCTTAGAGGGTTAAAAGGAAAATAGAAAAGAAGGTGATAGAGGTATATCTCAGCAATCTATCATCTTCTTTTCTATTCTCTTTCTATCCTCTTCTGCATCCACTGAGGTGGATGGAAGAAGACGGATCATTCCATAGCTTGGATAATGTTTTATGATGAAAGAGGGCTCAAACCTTCAAAGGTTACAAAAGTCCGCAAGCGTGAGTGCGCCCCTTTCAAATTTCTACGCATAGTAATACAGTATAGTGAGTTTTACATTCCATAACAGAATGAAGAAAAGTATATGCAGGGGACACCTTCCTTTCCATCGTTTGGATACGAAATTTGGCACAGATCTATAAATTTGGCAACAAAACGTACACCAAATTTCATTAATGTAAGTCGTTGCCTTTTGGAGCTACATCATGCACTTGCACGCAAATCAATCAGAAGTATAACATCTTTTAAATAGAATCGATTCAAAATTTAATGTTTATCTTCGATTATAAATCTATATAAATTTCATTTATATAGCTCTTTGAGATTCAGACTTATTGTGTTCATTTGCACACAGACAAACATAAAGGCTTTTCCACGGATTTCGTTCAAAATTTCATAGAATTACGAATTTGAAGTTCTGATTAAACCACACCAAATTTCATCACAATAGCTGAATACGGTTTTGAATTATCAAAAAACATTCAGCTGACTACGTTTTTGAGTTACAGACAGAGAAACATAATTCCAAAAATGTGGTTTTCAGGCTCGTGGGAGTTCTGAAATGGAGATTCGTTATAATCTCGAGACAGTAATTTTAGACGAATTTGAGTACACATCATTACTGAAAAAAGATAGTAAAAGGAGGAAGTAAAAATGAATGTTGTTATTATTTTTTTTATCTTTCTCGTTTCCTTCTTTTTGGCAACAAAATAAACAACACAGTCATGCAAATAAAATATTTTAAATGTATGACAAATGATCAGCCATACAAACAAAATATAATTATTTATTGTATAATTTCTTCAACTAAGTCATCACTTTTCAAATATTTATATATCAATAAAGATCCTAACTAATAAAGAATCAAGATCCTTTCATATTGCCTTGCACCAAAAATCTTAATCTATGTCAAAAAACAATAAACATATTTTTACAAAACGTTTGAATAATAACTACTAATAACCAACTCTGGCACAAATTCAGGGTGTTTATTTAGTCCCGGACCGATTTTGATGTTTAATAACTCATAAAATAATGAAGATATAAACAAACTTATGGCATTTATTGATGGAATAACTCATATATTTTCCATTTCAGGTTTGAATACTTTTACTTTTGTAAATATCGTCTGAGCATGTGGTAAATTTCAGATAATTTCATTTTCCAGTCTAAATATCTGTACTTTTCTAAATATCGTCTGCTTATTAATTGCATTTTTCTCTCTTTTGTTTTTGGCAACTATTGCAATGTTATATTTACTTTTCATGTGTTTGTTCTATGTAGTACTTTTGAATGTGATGTTTTATTCGAGCCGATATTAAGGAGAATGCATACACCACAAGAGAAAGCACAGCACCCTTTCATGTTTCTGGCATTGTTAATCGCCATAATGTGCGCATATGGGGAATCTGAAAACCCCCATGAATACCGTGAGGCACAAAGGGATTCCCCAAAGGTTAATGTGTGGTGCGGACTAATGCCCCACCGAGTCATTGGGCCTTTCTTTTTTACAGAAAAGGCGTTCTCATCAGTCGTATACTTAGACATGTTGGAAAACTTCATATTTCCACAACTAGAAGAGCTTCAGCCACATGTCTTTTTGCAACAAGATGGAGCGCCACCTCATTGGGGTACCATCTTTCGTACTTCTTTGAATGACCATTTTCCAGGAAGATGGATTGGGCGAGGAGGTACAATTCCTTGGCCACCCAGATCACCTGACATAACGCGGCTGGACTTTTTCCTTTGGGGGTTTGTAAAAGACAACGTTTTCAGGAGGAGAATGTCGAACTTTGATGACCAAAAAGCCAGAATTACAACCGCAATAGGCTCTGTGGATGCTGACATGCTTGCCGCTATCTGGCGTGAAATTGAATATCGACTTGGTATTCTCCGAAGGGGGCACACGTGGAAGTTCATTGACAAGGGTCGTGAAACTTTTTGAGTCTATTTAACCATTTATGTTATTAATTTTAATCTATCTTTATTATTTTATGAGTTATTAAACATCAAAATGGGTCCGGGACTAAATAAACACCCTGTATATTTTGGAAAGAAGAAACTGTACATTTAAGAAAGGATTTTTTAAGCATTTTAATAAATATTTTCATGAATTAAAAAATAATCAAAAGTTTTTTTGAAATAATAATAATAATTATTATTATTTTTGATGATACATTTTTTTATTTTTTAATAATATTTAAAAATTTTTTAAAAAATCAAATTCTGCAATGAAGTGCAATGAATGCTGTTTTGTTGTAAAATTCAATGAATCTCAATGAAGTGAGTGAGTCATTAAGTGAGTCGATGAATTCTCTGCTTTCATAATCGCTGCAAATATTTTATCTCAGTTTTTCTTCCTTTGTTATTAAAATTATGAAGATAAGATTTAGTTTCCCATATTTGAAGATTTTCATTGCTGGCATACTTTTAATAAAAAATTTTGAAATGTTACAATAAAATTTGATCTCAGAAGTAGGTGAATTTCCATTTAAAATTAAAGATCAAACTTTAAATGAGTATGAAATTACAGAACGGCTTACGGCTTCTTCAACGGTACAAATTTCATGTCTTTCAACATTTGAAATTTAAAAATATTTTACTGAATGATTGCCATTTTAACAAAGTTGTATACAGCATTTAATTAAAGCTTTCAGCAAGCCTTAATCTCAGCTAACCAAACAAATATACAGGAAAACGAATAATAAATCAAGAATCACTATCTCCACTAAAAATTCTTCCTTGGCAATTATTTCTACGTTTACCAAGTTTTTAACTCAGCTACCTTTTCTGATATTTTGCGTCAAAATTCTTAACCAACATCGAAAATAATATCTCTTTCAACAAGTTATTTAATCTGTCAGATCACTGTTTTCTTTCATAAGTTTACCATTTGAACAAGTGCACTCCTAATTGGAACGTCGCTAATCTTGCGCAGGGTTCAACAATCAAGAAATTCATATCCACGCATTATTTTTTTAATGACATCGTGCGATTATGCAATTACAAGTTGTTTTAAAGTCTGCAACGACTTTAAATGAATGCAAACTCGATATGAGATGATACTGGACGCGCAATTTGAGCCAACAAGATGCTCTCTCTTCTCTAACTGGGTCCTAACGATATTTTAAAATCGTCAGGAAGCAAACGATATCTCTCCTCAGTGGATTCTCTTTTTACCACCACGTTCTTCTTGTCTCTGGTTATTTCAGCCAAGAAAATAACAGATTTATAAAAGCACCCTCCAATAAATAGAAGCAACTGTGCGCAATAATACCCTCTTTTTTTTCTATCTCTTAAGTGTGAAAGGTCCTTTTGTTTGGAAGTGCAAACGATCCGGGCCTACACCTCTTCCATCCTTTTTGAAGAGATTCGTCTCAGCTTCCACTTTCTTCTATAGCTTTTCTTAGATGACTCAGAATACAGATCTATCCTTGCATTGAATGTTCCAAACTATCCCTTCCTTGAAACGAACTTGGTGTTCGTTGACACGTCTTTTACGACGTCATCAGCAGCATGCGAAACACTTGCACTTGAACAGAATGCAAGTTCAGTCACAGCAAACGATTCTGACCCCTGCTATAATCGTGACTTGAAATGCTGTGGAACTGTTCCACGTCTTTTACAGATTTCATTCTTAATTGTTGTAAACAAAGAATTTTTTGTTCGAGCTAACCGCCGAAATTCTGTGCGACTCCTGGTTTTTATCACGTACACAATGCCCGAGAAAAACAAAATACTAACAGGTCAAAAATTTTGTTGATTTTTCAGATGTTAGGTAAGATAAAATTTTCGATTTTTATATCGGAAAATCAAACGCGGATTTTTTTAAAAAAATTTTTTAACCAGATGAGGGCATTATATCGTTTCAGAAGTCATTTGTTTCTGTATATTCATCTTTATCATCAACAATATAAGATTAAAATTTATATACTTAATTCTAGTTGTATTTTGTATCTAGTGTATTTAGTTTAACATCCTAATTTACTGCAGTAATACACTAAAATATAAGATTTTACAAGCTGTTTTTAAAATTCTATATTAACGTTACCTGCTTTCATCAGACATGCTACTAAAAAAATACAATGTCTCAAGGAACATTTAAGAATATTTATCACAAAGATTTTTTATTGATTTCAGTGAAAAAGAAATTTATTTACTTATAGTTTAATTTAGTTTTGTTCTTCACATAAAAATAGAATATATAACGATTTAAGTGTAATTTTTGAAGCATTTTTTAACATCAAATTAGTTGATAGTCAGAATCATAAATTTAATGCGTTTTCTTTTTCTATTTACTTTTCTTTTCTGCAAATAACATTTTTCAAAGATAGTTTGTTTTAGTGAAAACAATTGTTTTCTATGAAGTCTATTAAAATCCTATCCCCCTCCTCACCTAACAAAACATATATTCAAGAACATCAATAATATTTGCCGATATTCCAAAATGATATAAAGAACGGTATTGACTTTTATTTAATTATTTATCTTGCATTAACACATATGCATATTAGCATCACTAAATTGTTAAATTTTTCAATTAATTCTGGGAAATTTATTGTTTACTTAAAAAATGATTATTTATAATATTTTAGATTTTAAATTTCAATTAAACAATAATTGGAACTTTTTAATGAATGGATTTTATGCACTAGTTTAGGTTAGAAGTATAGAAAAAAACATGTTAAAAAGTCAACAAAATGAGAGTGAATTTTTTGGTAACTAAAATCAAAATATAAATTATATAATTATTTTGAAAAATAAAAATTCTCTCTAACAATTTTATCTAACATTTTCTTTAAAAATAAATTTTGAGGATAAAAAGCAAAAAAAAAAAAGTGTTTATATGTAACAATTATAGGCTGCATATTTTGTTTTCCACTGAAATACAGTTTGCAATGTTTAAATTTAATTTTTAATTAAATGCTTTGGAAGCAAACATCAATGTAAAAACTTATTTTTCTGCTGTTCTCTGTTTAAAACAATTATTTGGAATTTTTATATCTGTAGAAATAATACATCGGTTTCTTACAAGATGTATTCTTGTGAGATGTAATTAGGCACGCATGATGCTTTAATTAAAGTACAGCGCTTGAATGTTTTTTCAATCTTTTATTATATCATGATTTATCTTATTAATATCTATTTTAAACAGCTGGGTCATTCTCAAAATAAAATGGCGATATGATATACTGTACATATTCATTTGTTGCCATTTCTTGCAATATATGAGTTTTGTTTTGAATCGAAATTGGCTCCACTATTTGAAATTTTACAATCTACATATTTTAACCGCGCACGTATAACAATCTTCAGTTTCAAATAAATAGCAAAAATAATTTCAATTGCTATAAAATTCTATTTGTTCTTTGATTTAAATAATATTTATAATAACATTTTTCTATCTTCAATATTAAGAAAGTTATAGCGCAATGACAATTTCAGGCCCTCCCCCCAACATCACCATTTCCACACCCTTTGAGCTAGATGGGCCATTTACGAACTTGTCTGAGATTTTTCATTTCCAACAACATATTCCAAGCCAGTTAAAATAAAAAAAATAAATAAAAATTACTCTAGTTATCCTGTTTACAAGATAACATGGGCAAAGCGTTCTACTCGCGCGCGCGCGCAGACACACACGCACATTTATTATATAACTTTTGAAAGAAGGTGGTTTTGGGTTCTAAGGATCATGATCAGTGACTAAGTGAAGAAACTTTTCCGAAGTCTTGTCATGAAAACCATTGCAATAGGTAATTTTCTTATAGGAATCTACTTAATAAGTCATTATCGTCATTTTTAATATAAAAATCCTAGCTTTGTCTTGCTGCACTCATTACATTCCTTTATGATCCAGACAGGCTCAAAATAGTAAAGTTCATTTTCACTTTTTTTTTCAAGGTTATTATTATGAATTTTTTTTTTTTTTTTTTACATTAATGCAAAAAAAATTTACTTGAAATAACTGAATACATTAATCAGCGTAATTACTGTTATATTCATGATCAAATTATACCGACGAATTTCAAAGAAGTTAACAGCATTGTTCAATTTTTTTTCAATTTCTGCATTTATTGTATTTTTTTTTCAGAGAATATCAGGATTGGTGAACCTTACCTGATCTTACAACCTCGCTTTCAAAAGATGTTAATGAAAAACGGTGCTTCCAGCAGGACGGAGAACTTGTGGATTATCATTACAATTTAACAGCTTACATTGACGGAATTCTGGGGGAAAAAAAGAAGCATCAATGAATTTTCATCATATTCATAATATTCGGATGGATTTCAACTTGTGGAAATATCTAAAATATAAAGGACAGCTATATAATATCGCGCGGTGGGCGATTCCACTCAGCTTCCGCTTTCGATAATAAAAAGCGCTGGAAATGGTCTGGGACCACCTGTCTAAATGGTGGAAGGAATATGTATTAGAATGAACATCGATTTTTTATTTCACATTTTTATCAGAGAAATCTGTTTCCTCTGATGAAAACGATAAAGAAATGAAGTTTAAAGAATGAAATAAATTCACATTCTCAAATATTGTCAGGCTTGGTATCTTTTTAATAGAATATATCTTTTTTTTTTAGTCAATTTATCCATTTTTTAAACCGAAATCATACTTGTTGATTGAATAAATTCTGAGTTGATCAGTTCTGCGCAGTATGAGAACTGGTGCGCGGAGAATTTCATACAAAAAAAAATGCTTTTCAAGTGTGCATTTTGCAAATTTTATAGATACCTCGAAATTATACGTGGCATATTTAAAATGCAATTTCCATAATCATTAATAAAAAAAAGTTCAAGCCACAACCATAAACTATGTCCCTGATTTAAACAAAAAGGAAATAGAAAATTATTATAAAAATTGACAAGCAGTTTCTGAAAGTACAAATTAATCGAGACACAATTTACAATTTCAGAGAATCGAAATAACAATAGTCAATAACATAAATAACAAAATTCGAAACAAAAAAGGACGGAACGCCTTAGAGCCCTGAGAAATTTTAAATGAAGATTTTTACTTTCATTGCTGCTGGAATCTAAACTTTGAAAATGAGTAATAAATTTCATTACTCAGTTCACTTTAAGGGGACTCCAAGTTTGTTGTAGGTTAAAAAGCTATGTGAATTTTAACTAAGTATCATAAATTTGTTTAATAATGTTTGTCTTTTTAATAACTTATCCTTTATCTTAGTAAAATTTGCTAATTTTACATCATATTGGATTAATATTTACTTTACAGTTTATTTTTAATCCTAATTCACAAATTTTTAACCTACTTCCTTCATTAAGTAAGTGGAATTACCCGTCATAGGGAGAAATATCGTGCAAATACATTCTTTAGAAAATTATTATTATTATTATTATTATTTTTGAAAAAAGTAAATTGGTTGAACAAAAAGGAATTGCTATTACTTCGCACTAAGTGGCTGCAGTTGTTGAATCATGAAAACTATTCGGTGAAAAATCATTACTAAATTTAAAATTAAAAAATTCCGCTACCACCTTTAATATTTGCAGCGAACACCAGATATATTTTGCAAGTTCAGAGCAGACATGGAAAGAATATGATACTATGACACCTGGATAATACACACATATCTTCGTAACATTTGTAATTTCATTGGTCGATACTACATTAGCTGGACAATATTCGAACATTTCCGGTAGCTGACAAAATTCTACAATTGTGTTAATTAATTTTGTTATGGTATTTTGTTTTCGTCTATATTTATTCTTCATGTATAAATTATTCATAGTAATATTATGAAAAATAAAATTATCGTTGTGAAAAATATTAAAAAAATTAGTTAGAATCTTACGAAAAATAAAAGACGGATATTTAATTGCTGATAGAATGTTACAAAAAAAAAAATTCGTGCTTTTTTTTACTGCGTATTAATTTACTTTATAACTAAAAGTGATTTTTTTTTCAATTCTTCTTATTATTATTTTCGATTTTTCTTATATTAGTTTTACGTCCTAAATGGCAGCTTAAGAGAAAAGGTTATTTTAAATATCATTTGCTTAAAATATTTTTAATATCCTATATGCTGGGTTTACACTCGGCCAGTTATAAGACGGCAAGTAGGTAGCGCATGCGTAGAAAGGGACTGATTTATGTTTGCCACAATTTCGTTAGATAGATTCAAGCATTTCATGCTTGGCTATAAATTGCTGTTTTGGCGTCCCTGAGTTTTTCTTTTTCACTGCGTGTAGTATTAAAAAGTTGAATATTTCCACAAAGAAACATGGTAAAATAAAAAAGAAGGTCAATATACCTAAATTTGGAAAATTATAGACAATAAATGGCAAATAAAATGAAAAAACCTCGCATCAGACAGAGCAAAAAATATCGAAATTAATCTACAATAAGTGATCATACCGCCAATTTCAACAAACGCATGTAAACCCGACAATAGTTTAAGGAAAGGAATTTGAAGTTCAATCATACTTAAAGTAAAATAGAATTCGTTTAAATATCGTTTGCTAGGAACGTCTTTATTATACAATTCATGAAAAAATATCGCAAATCAGAATCCGAATAAAATATTACTACAGTGAGACTTTGAATCTTGACAATATTTTCTTAAACAGAATAAATATGTTAAAATTATACAAATTATGAATAATTTGCATTATTTTATTTATTTCTTAAAAGATGAGTTTATTAAGAAATCAGATACTTTTCAAATAAATTGTTTAATTCATTTATGCAGAATGGCTTGTCCAAAAAATATGCAGTTCTTTTTTTTTGCTGACAGTGTTCTGAATTTATGTTCTAATAAATAAAATTTTTATTGCATTAATAATAAAAAAAGAGCAATTTTTTTTTCTTTCCATAAAAAGCAACTGAAATGTCTTTCGAAGTACGCAGTCGTCTGCAACACGACCGGGACGAAGGTCAAAAAAAGAATTGCGAAAACTGGAAAAGAACATTTTTAGGTCATTCCAAGGAGGAATGTTTCTTAAATGGTTGGCTAAAGAGTGTGACATGCTAAGGAAAGTGGAAAAAGATGAACCCGAAATATGTCGCGTATTTTGAATATGTACATGCAATTACTAGCGGGAGACGTGATTTTTCTATATGCTAACAAAAATAGAGCGTTTTGTGTTTCGCAATGAAGAAAAAATAGTACATACTTTTTGATTTATTGATTCCAACGTTTGATAGAACATTTGTTACACTTTTGACCACATATTAGATTTCCTTTGTACTGCTGTTTAAATTTTTTACTAAATGTGTTTTCAAAAACATGAAACTTAAACTTACGTTCATAGATAAATCAATAGGCAACTCGTGGATGGATATGGTTTAAAATTTAATACAGATATATAGTTTTGATGGCGAAATCATATACTGAATCTTATTCGTTTGTTTTATTGAATTTTAGAGTTATTATTAAAATATGCTTGTTACAGTAAATATAATAAACTGGTGACTATGTAAAATTATCCGTGATTATTCATTAATCACCAATAAATTTATTGGTTATTATGAATAATCGCAGGTAATTGTGCATAGTCACCAGATTAATCACATTTATCGTAACATGCACGTGGACAGAAAAACAGACTGAAAATCTGATGCAAGTCTGCAGTTTTATTAAAAAGACCACATATCAAATTCTCTAACTCATTTTGTTTTTTTGTTTTTTGGTTATTATATTCACACATAGATAGATATAATTTCAAAAAAAAAGTTTTATTCGGACTCGGAGAGATTTAAAACATAGAGATCCATCAAAATATCGTTGGCTAAATTTTTTTAATATTACAGTTATGCCTGTTTATATATTTCATACAAGAGAAAGTGAAAAAAAAATTTCATTTATTTTAAATCAGATTGATATTTCGATTATTACCTCAAAAATGTTTGAAAAAGATTGCGAAATTAGAATGTCAGATGCAATATTCATTCTTAAAATTATTTCCTAAAAACTGACTGTAATTTAAAAATTGCAATCAATTACGTTCAACGTTCAAAAGAAATTGCATACTAAAATAATTGCTTGTTCAATTCGACGGCGAATCGAATTTTTTTCTGCAATGATCAGAACGAGACTATGGACAAATTCGAGTAGAAAATTCTCAAAATGACATAAATTATTAAATAAAAGTTTTCATTGAGACTAATTCCATGTTATAAAGTGTGATACATTCGTCTATATACCCCAGATAGATAAATATTTCGTTTAATAAGTAAAACTTTAATACTTTTATAAGAAATTAATATTATAAAAGCTCTTGCAATGTTAAAAATCAATTCAATTAACAAACTGAAACTGATGAAACAAATTGAAAACGTTATATCAAAATTACTAACTGACTAAGAAATGAAAAGAAGTGTACAAATAAACAAGACATTCATTCCACAATTAAGTTAAAATGTCATTTAATTATCACGTACAGCTTACATTAACGGAGCTAGGAAGAAATTAAAAATTCTAATTATCATATGATCTAACGCAATTTTAAAATACAACTATTTAAATGTAATAAGTAGAGCTGGCATCCTTATTACAAGTTTTTGAAAAAAAAAACTTCATAAATAAAGAAAAAAAATCCACATTATCATAAGGAATTCTAATTAGTGTTGTCAGAAAAGACGCTTTTCAGATAGATAAGGAAAATATGTCTGAGACAAATGAAGAAGCCGCATGAAATTCGAAGAGAAGGAGGGAGCATTTGCATAGCCCCATGCTAATGGAAGTGGGCAAGGCTACTGAAAATCAATCTCCGAGGAAGGATGAGCGATTTTGGCCAAAATGACCTCCACATAACCACGTTCCAATGATTTCTCATACGCCCAGGAAAGAAGAAAAAGAGAGAAACTGCAGGCAAGCTCTTGACCTTAATACGGAATTCGGTTCTCCAATGCAGATAGCAGAAAATTATGTCACTTCGTTTCGTTCAAATCAACTGGCGGCAAGCAAACGATTTTAAATCGCCAAAACACAGGTTTTCTCTCTTATAATAATCGTCTTATATTTTTGTTTCAGAACTTTGGATTTTCAGAACAATTTTCGATTGTTTTTAGTTTGTAAACATGGGCTTTATTTTTTTATTTTTTTATTTATTTTTAATATCAACATTATTAACTTTTACCCTTAATTTTTAAATATTATATTTTATTTCTGCGCTGTTTTTTTTTAGATTATTACTACGGAATTATTACTTGAAATATTATTTCTGTTCTATATATATATATATGTGTGTGTGTGTTAATTTTTAGTTATTTTGCTGTAAACTATGGCAATGACTGAACTAATTAATTTTAAATAGCTGATTTCATATATGAAAAAAAGAAAATCCATGTGCCATTTATTTTCATTTTTAATCATTGGTGCCAATAAAGGATTTTGCTTGTGAAAAATAACTTGTGTTATATTTGTTTCGCTTCCCTTTTCATTTTCGAAACTTCATATTTTATTTCTTATCATTTGTGTAGTTTAAATTAAGCCACTTTTTATTTTATGTAATCCCATTTTGAATGAATAATAACTAAGCAGAATGTTAAACAATTATTTATTTTCAATTGCAGATATTCTATTCTTGACTATTATACTTTTTGTTTAACTTCAATTCCGTACTCCGTGTTCAATCGTTAATAATTCATAGTCAGTTGTTTATTTTATTGCTAACTGTTAATTAAAGGATTTATTTAATCTTTCAATTAATCAATTAAAGCTACGATAAACAAAAAGTTTTTTGACACTTTAAGTCATAGTCTGTTTCTTCTTAAATACCTTCCAAAGTGCCAATAATTTTCTATCTCACACATTGCATAAAGGCGAGGTTCTGTGTAATGTAAGCATTTTCTGTTTTCCTTTTATTTAAAAAGAAACGATTTTTCAGAAAATGTTTTTAAATTAATAAATCACCAGTTCAGTTATTTTCTAACTTTTTGTTCGAGATCATCATTTTTTATTGATTAATTTAAAAATCAGTGTTGAAATTTTTTCTTGAAATTATTCATTTTTTATTAACTTGAAGCTTGTCAATTCTGCCTTTTGAGAACGCACTTATGTGTTATTTATTTCTGTAGTCTATGAGAATTAAAAAAAAATCTCTACCACAAATTTATATCGATAAAGTTAAAATTCAGTAAATGAAATTTAATACTTTTATCATAAACACAGAAGGAGTTCCATTTAATATTATTTTGAAATATGATATTAAGTGCAATTTTATTTAATTTTTTGTATTTCCGAGAGATATATACTGAATATTATTAAAACGACCACATTTAAAACTTTTGTATGTATAATATTTATAGTGTAAATATTTATTTACATGTATAATATTTATAGTGTAAAAATACTTTTATATAAATTTTCTTAAAATACAAGATCCCCTTATCATCTGCAACTTTATTTTTATTTAAAATGAGGATATTAATTACTCTAAAAACTTTTTTTAATCTTGTAGTTTTTCAAAAAATATATGCTGTCCTGAACAATTTTTAAAGCCAGCTAAAAGTCAAATTTTTCCCACAAATTTTAAATAATTTTAATTAATGATGCAAAATTTTAAAGAATATTTATCATCAAATATTAACTTTAATACACAATAATTATTATCATTTAATATAAAGGTTATCAACCAAATGTTAATTTCCCTGTGCATTGCAAACAGAATTTTAAAATATTTGTAAATGTTTTCAAAAGATTAATATTTTTAATATTTAGATTTATCAAATGGGAACAATTGACCTTTCTTCTAAAATAAGCACATTTCTCTTTTAGAACTTAGATTTAAAAGATTTGAGAAGATACTTAATTTGCTATATTTGGCATACTAAAGTTATCTTCTAGCAGAATTTCGAATGCCATCTGCTGTTTAAAAAAATTCACAATATAAGTTTTCGAATAATGAAAATAATAAATGCATCTAAATTGGTATAATTATCTAAATTAATATGGGAAAAATACATGCATGGAATACATTTTACGTTTGGTTAATTCTTTATATATCTTTCACAAGGACAAATTCCCAGAAATAGCTCAAGGAACTGTAAAAAGGACTTTTAAAAATCTCTTTCTCGAAGGAAATTATACACTAAAATGATTTTAAAATTCGCGAGGCAACAAATTAATGTATATTTTTGAATCCTATAAAATTAGCTCTTATTTTATAAAAATTTTTAAGCAAACGATTTTTAATTTCTCCACTCGTCATTATTCCGTTCTGTACATTATTTATAAAGTATATAATAAATATTATTATACTTCTGTAACTATACGAATATTAGAATGCAGATATTAGAAATAATTTTGAATTTCCGAAAAAGTTACTAGTCTTTCAAATCGCTTGCCAGACGCCTTCGTCTATTAGAATTTTGATCTAATTCTGTAGAGAAGTCATTGAAATAATTGGATTTAAAACCTCTTATTTCATATTTAAATAAAAAATTAAATGTCAGAAACATCAAATTGCATATATTTGATACATGAAAGATTAAGAAACTTGAATATATTTGTTGTTAATAAGTTTAACAAATTATGTGGATTCAAAATCTTGTTTCTTTACACGTTTGATCATATTAAAACCAACCAGGTGTTTCGAATTTCTGCTTTCTGCACTTTTGTACGAACCAGACGATTTTAATTTCAAAGTAGTAATAAGATGAAAGATATCTGTGTACTCTTTTTTTATACAGACACATAACACATGATACGAATTAAAAGAAACCACGAAAAAGAAGTTGAATATCAAAATTGGTAAATAATTATTATAAAATAACGCGCCAAAAAAAGAATTCTGGAAAATCACTCCTACAGACAGTCAACCGTAGTAAGGTTTGGTCAAAAATTTAATTTATATGTCCAAGTCTGATGTTAAAATTTAAACCTGATTTAACATCAGACCTATATTTGAAAATTTGATTCAGATGTCTAAGTCTGATGATAAAACCTAAAACTGATAAAACCGATGTCTGAAAATTTGATTCAAATGTCTAATGATAATAAATTAAACCTGATTTAACATCAGACTTAAGTCTGAAAATTTGATTCAGATGTCTAAGTCTGATAATAAAACCTAAATCTGATTTAACATCAAAACTAAGTCTAATGTTACATTTTATATATTTAACTCGTTTTTATGTCAACCTATTCACATGCATAACTCACAGACAAACAGATTTCGCCAAAACTTGATAGAAATCGATAATTTTGTAGCAAAGTTCATGTACCAGATTTCAACAGCCTGGCTTGTTGCGTGTATAAATTATCAAATTAATACACAGTCGAGCTTAATTCCAAAAGGAATTTTTCAGACCAATGGATATTTAAAATGTAAACATTCGTCAAATTCTCGAAATGGAATTTTTTGATAATTACAATATGATTTTTTTTTTTGCACTTCATTTACTAGAAAGTAAAAAAGAATTTGCAATTTGATACTTTAAATAAACTTATTGGCAATTAGAAATTTCTTTGGAATAAATTATTTTGATAATTTGCTTTCATTTTGATCAGCTATGAATATTTAATCAGCCATGAACTGGGAAATAAACAAAATTAAATGTTATTAAAATAAGAATTACATAATTTTTTAAATTCCGTATCATATATAATTCTTGGAATTTATTTAAATTCTCAGCCAGCAGTAATAATCCGAAATACTTTTCCAGAAATTCGTTTTTTATAGATAATATTTAAATTCTACGTAAGAAAATTTATTTCAATTAATATTAACAAAAATTAATATTTTTCCATAAAGTAATAATAAATCCTTTCCTTCAAGAAAATTAGAATTAATATGGAAATGTCTTCAAACCCCAATGCCAAGGATTGGACCAAGTGAAAAAAAAAATAGTGTCACGTGTTGATTGAATCATATTCTTAACACGAATTCAAAATAAATTTGTTCGTTTAAATAATTTGAAGTGAATTAGTGTTCTTCAACAAATAAATTCAAAACGTTTAGAAAGTATATCAAACAAACATGATTCATCTCATTCGAATAGACGTGTCTTTAATAGGGAAAAAAACATTTTTTTCCACCGAATTTGGGAACATTTCTACAGAGTTCTATTCTACATAAATAGTTTCTTCCACTAGGCAACTTCGGAAGTATGCATTTCAAGGACAACAGGTGTTGTCGGACCAGCTCGCCTAACATTATTCATTACATAATGCTTTTTATCTCATGCAGTTTTCTTTCACGATAGCACGTGGTTTAGACTCTCTAATTTTATTTGTTCTTTAACATATTACAAGTCAATCGTTACATAAGATTCAAATGTCAGGATTTTGAAGTTTAAAAAAAAGAGAGTGTAAAAAAGAAGTAGAATTTCCGACTGGTTTCATTTGAAAACTTACTTTGTCGGCTTGATGGTTATCGCGTCTTAATTCATATTTTTTTTAACATTATGTAAGTGAGTTGTTTTCTTTTTTTTTTAAATAAAAAGTGTTATAAAACACCATTTCAGAATGTAAATAATATTTTAAAAAATTAAACGTGTCAACGCCATTTTTATTAATTCAGTTAAAAGATTTTAAGTGAAAAATTATTCGATTTACTTTTTTTATTAATATTTTTTTGTTAAGTTCTTGGTGTTATATTTCAGCCTAATTTATAAAGCAAGCAGCTTTTACAACCTACAGTAGAAAAAGATGTGACAGCTGCATATTAAAATCGTTAAACATAAGTGGATAATTAATGTGGCATTGCAGTCACAAGATTAAGTACCTACGCATGTCATTTAAATGTGCAATGATTGTTGAATTGTATAATGGGTGCGTAACTTGTCAAGCGTCGGGTTGCAATTTTTTAAAATTAGTTAACATTATTATTGAATAGAAAATATATATTACTGTAATAATTGTTTATTTCAATGTAAAATAAAGAAAGATTATGTTGTACAAAATCGTTTTTTAAATCTTGCACCATCATGATTCATTCAAATATACTATAAAAATTTCAATGAAAGCTGTTAAGCTTACATTATGTTGTATAACTGTGTTCTTCTAAACTTAAAAAAAGCTTTCCGAAATAAAAGTGCATATATTCATTTTTTTTAAATTGCTTTATAATCTAATAATTAGATCAAGCAATATTAAATAAATAAAAAATATTTATTTATTTATTAAATAACTTAACAAAGAAGCTAATAATTATATCAACTTAATAAATTTAAAATGTCGATATATATACGTAGATATCGACATATCTAGATTAGGATAATTTTTATAATGGTACAAAACGCAAACGATTTCAAGGTAAACAAAAAATGATACAGACATTAGTTAAAATTTAGGAATTAATAAATAAAAATAAAAAAAATCGTCAAAAAAAAATCAAATTATACTGTGTATGTGTTCTAAGAATTATTCCTTTATTGAATAGTTTATCTGTACTTATAATAAAGCACAATGTGTGTGTGTGTGTATTGGCGCTCTACAGGCCAGACCGCTTGACCTACAGCTACCAAATTTGGTACATGTATACCGTGGAGGTCGGGAATGTGCACTTGGGTCCTGGCACCTTATTAATTAAAAACTAACTTTCCGGCCAAAAAGCTCCATTTCCCCCATCGCCAAATGAGTAAGGCTTGAGTTTTTTTCTCCACGCTAATGAGGCTATGCTTAACATTTTTCGGCCGATTATTTCAAACGATTCTGTTTATTTTCATAATGTTTGATGCATTTAAAATTAAACATTGTTAATTAATCGATCTTTCAGATTCATACTGAAGTACTTTTGAATTAAAATAAAACAGAATATAGGAAATTAAGAATTTTTAATCTGCATAGCGTTACCCCAACTGGCGTAGAAAAATTCAAGATTTGCTTTACCATAACTGGCGTTGAAAATTCACGCATGCACATTGTGTTCTGATTGTGTACAACTATTTTCAACGGATGCGGACTTGATTTAAATTATTTTTAGGTTAGTTGTATGCTTTTGTAATTAAATTGTATTTACGTTAGTTATTTATTTTTTGCATATGCTTATAGTTTTAAGTACATCGTTTTTTAAGTAGTTTTTTTTTAACCTGTTTTCGACCGATTATTTTAAACGTTTCATTTTATTTTCTTAGTTTTGGATTAATTTAAAATTAAACATTGTTAATTAATCGATCTGCTCATGATGAATCTGAGAAAATTTTGTTGACAAATTCTTGAGATATTACATAAATTAAGAAAAATATTCTTTAGTGCCCATAAAGTTTAATCGCTGAGTGACTCTGTTTACAGTAATCATATTATAAAAAAATGCTTTGTCTCAGTAAAAAATATTATTATATTAATTGCAGATTAATCCTTTCCACTTTTAATTTAAAGCATAAATTCTACGGGAGCTGACAGAAAATTAGAGAGATACATATTACGTTGTAACTGAAGGCCTTTATAATATTATGAGTGAATTATATGACTATCAAAATTTGAAGTTTAAAATATTTTTATGAAGAAGCCATTAAAGTAGGAATTACATAAATTATTTAATTATTAAAATTTTAACGAACATTAAGACTGCCGAACTGACTGGTCTCCAAGGGCGGCTAGTTAAACAATAAGCTATTCAATAATTTAATTGCAAATTGCAATAACTGATTTGGGCCGAATCGTTTTATTCTTATCGCATTAATATTAATTGAATTCATTAAAAAAGAGGAAGAGAAATCTTATTGACTGATGGTAGAGTTTTATATAATCCAATTTCAAGAAAGTTGACAAATAAATGGATATTTGGGTAATAGATTCATGGAAAGCTTTTGTATTATAATTTTGCTATGTATGTGCAATTAACATATTAGAAGTGATGATTAATAAAAACACTTGGGCTAAGTAATATAATTTCACAAATGTTTGGTTTCGTTATGAAACTAAAATAGACTTTTATTCAATATTTAATCATCAAAACAAAATTGTAAATGCATGAAACATTGATAGAAATATATTTAAATAAAGCATCGCAGCATTCTAAGTTCCGTCAATTTATCCGTTTACAAAATATATGCTGCATTCAAAATTGAAATACGTAAAGAAAACTAACAAAATAAAATGAAACTAGTTAAATAAATAACAACTATTAAATATGAAAAACTAAACATTAGCATGCAAAAAGCAAAAACAAAAGACCAAGCGATTAATCAAAAGGCAATTTTTAAATGCGATGAAATATTTTCCTTTTAAATAAGCAAAAATGAAATGCAATAGGATGTTATTAAGAGTTAATAGAACGAAATATATGTTCTTTTTACTTCATCATTACTTTTTCCAAGCAAAATTAGTTCCGTTTTCAACTGCTCTGATAAACAAAGTTCAAATTGCGAAAGGCGAAATGGAATGAAATAATGTGCGGGAAAAGTTATTTGCACAGACATTCGAAGCCCATATTCCTTCGCTTTTTGTATATGAATCATTATTGACATTACAGGCAAAGAGCAGATTCTGAGTATTAAATTAATTCAACTCAAGTTATATAACGGACATTTCCTTCCTTTTTTTTTTTTTTTTTGCCTTATTGTGTGTTTGTGATGATTTCATATTTCTTTAAATCTAAAGAGCATCGTTGCCTATAACGATCAAGATCGACCATCGATTTGGCCATAGATTTTTATTAAAATACTATTAATTATTTCTAGAAATCCCCCCCCCTCCAAAAAAATCTCTCAAAAATTTATGTAATTGTAATTATTATATAAAGTATAAACCATATTAATATATTGTTACGAAATTTCCGGGTTCGTTTGGATAGTGAAATTTATATGGTGTGGAGAACGCTCAATCAGTAGGCGGCAGTAGAAAAAACAACTACGTTTATTTACACGAAGACAGGACAGCACAAAGACGACAACTATATACCGCATACAGAAGACAATTATCTTCAGCCGAGACGTGCACACAATAAGACTCTACTGCAGATAGTAGCGCACAGCTTAGTTCAGCACTAGCTTAACTCCGTCGCTGCTCTGCTAATCTCTGGAAGACTCGTTCTTCACCGTCGATTCCGACTACTCTGGCAGCTGCAGACTGCCTCCTTTTATAGGTCTCAGGAGGAGGGGCTAGAAGCCTCTCAACCAAACAGGAACTTTCGAGGTGTATCCCGGTTCCCAATGGACGGATCGGGAAAATTCTCGATGTTTCGGGTATAATCTATTTTGGCGTCAATGTCGCCGAATTCGTCACCAAATGGTCGCCAAGTTTGTTGTCAAGCTCTGGGACCTCCGACGTGTCACCCGGACTCCGTCCAATACAGATGAATGTAAAACAATTCGTAACAATATTATTTATATATAATAAGAATATTTATAAATAAAGTAATAATGTATACATCTATAATTAATATATACATCTTTTAATTGCTTTTATAGAAAACACATTTTTTGATACACCAGACTTTTTAGATCTCATAAAATTATCAGGGATTTTTGTATTTATAAAAAGTTCTGAATTGTGACGATTTCTTAAAAAGATTTTTTTAAGAAAGAAAAAAGGTTTAACAATTGCGTTCACTGAATTTCAAATCGTTTACATTGTTTCAGAAAATATGTAATCGTGTGATTTTCATTCATTGTTAAAAGCCAAGGAAAAAAAATATTCTAATTATTACTTGCACAGTTTACATGAAGAATCAAAGTGAAATTACAGGCAAAGAACAGTATGCCGTTTGAAATGGCTTGCTTAGATTCTTAGGTTTTTAATGGCATTCTAATGCCACGGCAATTGATTTTATTAGAAAATTTCATGCGCCCAATAAACAGAACAATTATAAATTTATTAAAATGACACTACATTAATGTCTATCAAATTTTGGTTCAAGAAATATTGAAATTATGGGATAAAAATTTTAAATGATATTAAATTCAACCAACATTTCCAGTAAACCGGCTATTTGCCAAAGGCGACCAGTAAATTATAAAAAGAAGGCATCCATTTTTCATATGCAATTTCTTTAGCATCACTTTCGTTTTCGAAATTTTTCTGATATCTGATAATATTGCTGATAATTCATGAAATCTAGCTTCTTCCCTTTTCAACACCACAAAAAAATTAAAAGAGGGAATGAATTATAAATACAATTTATTCAAAGGTAGTGATAATTAATACAACTCATTTAGTTGATAAATAGGAATCAATTCATTATCAAATTATGCTTCGATCAATGAAAGCAGCTATAAATTAAATTGATTTGATAAATGATTTTGATAAATGGCTACTATATTTGCTACATGCTAAAATATAAAGAGGGAATGAATTATAAATACAATTTATTCAAAGGTAGTGATAATTAATACAACTCATTTAGTTGATAAATAGGAATCAATTCATTATCAAATTATGCTTCCATCAATGAAAGCAGCTATAAATTAAATTCATTTGATAAATGATTTTGATAAATGGCTACTATATTTGATACATGCTTTTTCATACTCTGCGCAAATCATCACGGAACATGGTAATAAAGTTATTTTATCGTTATGGAACATAATGTTTTTCTAAATGTGCTTTTTCTTTTCTTTTTTTTTAAATTTTTTTATATATGTATAAGACATGAACAAGTATTTTCACGCTTGTAAATGTTATTTCTTTTAAAGCGAATGAGATGATAATTTCGGCAAATTTTAAGCTAATTTATCGAAATAAATATTCAGTTGTCATTTCATCAATTAAGTATCAATTGCATCTAGTGACGATTCTATGCTACACCCAAAAGTTTTATGCTGCACCCAAAAGTTCTTCAAGCAATAAATAGCAGCAATGTTAGAAATAATTGTGTAAGCCATATTATTGTCATAAATTGTTCTTATTACCAGCCAATATTGTGAAGACAAAAAAAAAATCAGCAGCGTGACGAAAGTAAACTGCACCCAATATATACTGCTTATTGGGAATAATGATTTATAATGTGAACAATAAAAAGCCTCAATATTAAAAGTAATTTCCTGATAAATTGTATTGTAATAAAATGTCGTTGCAACCATTGCTGTTAAAAAAGTGGGAAAAAAACTCTGCAGGAAAAAAATAACAGGAAATAACGAAAACTGGTAACTTGTAATAATAATAATAAAAATGTATGCTCGTATTGGCGCTCCACAAACAGGTTGTTTGACTTACAACTATGAAATTTTGCACACATACACATCTTGGAGGGTGCAATTGCGCATTTTGGAACGATCTGTTTGAAATTTTATTTAATTAAGTATTAAGCGAACTGCTGCCGTCTTAATACGATAATTTCCGAAACTATTATAGCACAAAAGTAAATTTTATACCTTTTCAATTCTCTTAAAAAATGTCTTTTTACTAACACCGATTTAATAATCGTGCGAATTTTTCCTAAATTTTGATAATATTTAAAAAATATCTTTTACATGATTTCTAACAACAAATTACATTTTTACCCTGAAATATTAACATTCTCATTGCTTCATCAAGTATTTGATTGCATATTTTTTCTTCCATTGTTGAAGGCTTCAGAAGAAGTATTCTGTTTAAATCTGTGTCGTTTACGAGATGAATAAAAAAGTGAAGTTACAATACCGAAAATTTAGAAAATGAATAAATCGTATATTTCAGTTTTTAATAACACTATGACGTCAGGGGAATGGTTTCGATTGGAAAAAACAATAAACAAGAAATATGAAAGGCAATTAAAACAACACGGATTTAGTATTTCACAATTTTTATATCTGAACGATTTAATAGAAATTAAATATAACCAATATCTCTGGCGAATCAGCTGATAAACGACGATAATAATCTATAATCTAAACAATAAATAAACGCAATCTATACGCTGACATACGTGGTACCGAAATTGCGCTTATTACTTATTGTCGAATGGCAACAGTCAAATGTAAACAAAACTTCATATGAATTTTAGATTGCTGCATTGACAGTTTCCTTGGACAGGCGTAAAAACCCTTTAATATGGTTTATAATTGTTAAATAAAGTAAAATTAAAATTATCAACTTGTCCTCCTTTATTTTCAACAATATGCTCTAATCGGAGAACCATATTTTCTATAGATGACCGGAGTGGGTCAGCAGGAATAATAATAAGAATATGGCGCCGAATGTTGTCCTTCAGATGTGGTAGAGATGATGACCTTTGACGGTAGATATTGTCCTTCAAATAAACCACACAACCAAAAGTCACAAGGGGTAATGTCTGGCGAACGAGGAGGTCATGCTATTGGGAAATAACGGCTGATAAATCGTGCTTCTGTGAAATGCTGTATTAACAATCGCTTTACACAACGATCGATATGAGGTGGTGCACCATCCTGCATGAAACTGATGCCTTGAAGGCATCCACGCTGTAGAAGAGTTGGTATTGCAAAATCCCTCAGCATATCATGGTACCGTAGTCCTGTGAGACTGAACAAGTTCGTATTCCATTTGAAGTTATCTCTTCAAAGAAATACGGTCCAATGATAAAGGTAGCTGTAAAATCACACTATACTGTCACTTTTTTCAGGATGCAAGGGTTGTTCCTGGATAACGTGAGAGTTTTTCTCTGTCCAAATTCGACAGTTGCGAGGTGTTAACTTGCCTATAGAGGCAAAAGTGGGCCTCATCACTCCACAGAATGTTCCATGGCCAAATTGCGTCAATCATCATTCGAACAAGGAACTGAAGTGGAAAAGTTTTACAGACCTGTAAGTCCTCATCCTGCAAGAGGTGCACAGACTTGATTTTGTATGGATAAAAATGCAAAATCTACCGTACGATTTTTCGTACAGTTGAATACGACATATCCAGAACATGGGAAACAACTGGCAAACTCACACTATTATGCGGCGACTGACTGGTTTCAACGAGCGCAGTCGCAACATTTTCGACGCTGGAAGATGGGATTTTTTTCGTCTTCTACTGGAAAAATGCCGTTGGCCAGTTTTTTTTTTCTTTCAAATTTCTGCATCATTTTGCGTAGGGCACCTGGGGGCATAGAACCTCTTCGTATCTGCTTCATACGACAAAATGCATTTAGAGCTAAAACGGAGTTTTGTTGGTTCTGATCGAACAATTTCACCAATAGCACATTTTCTTGCAACGAACAGAGAAGAAACTAATGTTCGTACAGAATCCGCCTTCTTTTTATCCAAAGAAAAATGGTAATAGACATGCGCTGCAACGCAAATTATGTTTCACTTTTTCAATATATGCAAATAAATGCCATTTGTATTACAGCGCCATCTATTGGTGAATTTTTGTACTAATTTTTTTCAATTAATAAATGTAAAGCGCATCATCTGAATAATCTGTAGTTCAAATTTTATCTTATTTGGACCAATAGAACGCATTTTAGAGCCCTCTGAAGTGAGTAATTTATTTCTTGCTAACCCTATGTAATAATAATAATATATGTTCAATTTTCAGCAATTTATGCGTTGCATATGCTATAAAGTGAGCACAAAATCTTACCTTGATTAGATAGCTAACTGGTTAACATATTTCGTTCAAAATTTGATAAGAATCTATATTTTAGATACTAAACTTATAAAACAAATTTTTGACCTAACTCTTTGCATTTTGTAGTAATCGAGTTCTTTTAAAATTAAACAGAAAAACAGACAATGCTCCTATGAATTGATTTCGTTGAAAATCTGAAACTTAACAATTCGTCATATTTTCGAATTCGATTTTTTTTAAGGATTATAATACTGTCTCTCTTTATACTTCGTATGCGAGAAAGTAAAAATCTCTTGTTCCAAATGCAAAGTTAACTTAACAAACCTTAATGTGAAATAACTGTAGAAGATAGCAAGGCAATATTATTGTTATTGTATAATCCTGTTTTTAGTTTTCTTTTATTATTGAACAAGCGACGCTGTTAATCGACACCTCTAATAGAAATTGAAATTTTAAATTTTTAATAGAATTAAATTAAAAAGCAAAATGCGTTTCGTGAATCTATGAATCTCTGATCAAGAAGAGTTTAGTTGTTGTATTAAAAAAAACTCTTTAAAACGAAATATATTATTTTTAAAAGTTAAAAGATTTATAATTTTTTCTACTTTTTCTTTAATTTTTCCTTTTTACTCCGGTTATTTATTTGAAACAAAACTGCGCATAATTTTGTAATTCCGGCTAAACGCTAATTTAAAAAAAAAATATTTTTATGTACTCTCACTGGATTTCCATAAGTTTCCGAAATGTTTCATTATGTTTTCCGAAATTAATATTAAGTTTTAACTATCTTAAGAAAAATCGAAATATACAATGCATGTCCAGCGTTCTTTTATTGTTTAAACGAAATTTTTACTATCAATTTTATTTAATTTCCACAAAAATTAAGACACCTGGAACTTTTCAAAAATTTAAATCTAATTAGAGTAACATTATGAGAAAAATCATTTTATCAAAATCAATCTCTTCTTTTTCTTCAGGCTCACTTCAAATGTTCATTTTACTGATACGCAATAAAATGTATACTTCAAATATGCATTTTATAATGCTATTTTAGTTGAATATAAATATATATTTTGATGATAAAACAATACAAATGAAATTTCATGCTTACGTTTATTCCAAAATAATGCAAAAAATATTTTTGTGACGTAATAGTTTCGAAAGATATGGTTATCTATTTTTATAAGTAAGTCTATGGGATTTCCTGCATGATAATAATAAAGCCTATTTTTGCGCTCGATTAAAGTTAGTTTGACTCCTGTTTCTCTATTTCTTTTGCATCTTCTTTCCTCTAAATGAAAACTGCTCGTGGTGAATCCTGATTTGAACATTTCTAATAATACTTCGCAGCTTCATTATATTGCCAAAACATTCATTAAGTAATCTGAAATGTTGTATAGTGGTTTGCACTTAACTATTGTCATTCGGAAATATTTAATAAGAGCGATTACTGTGCCATATACATTAGTGTAATATTATATATATGTGTGTGTGTATGTAACGATATTTTAAAATCTAGTTTAAACTTTCTTAATTCTTAGCTTAATTTAACCAATATTAACTTCATCTGAAATTTTCACTTATTTCTGTCCCAATTCCACCTGGGGCCGCGGTGGCCTGGTAGTAAGGTCTCGGCTTCGGAGCCGGAGGGTTTCAGGTTCGAGACCCGATTCCACCGAAGAACCGTCGTGTAAGGGGGTTTGTTGCACGTTAAATCCGTCCTGACCAAACGTCCTCCCGCTGGTGTGGTGTGGTGTGGAGAGGGAGTGCCAGCTCAGGTGTCGTCCTCGTCATCTGACCGCGGTTCAAAATTACGAGGTCCGTCCCAAAATAGCACTAGTGTTGCTTCAAACGGGACGTTAATATAACTAAACTAAACCCAATTCCACCTTCTTTATTTGATTATAATTCAACAGAAGCTCTGTAAAAATGCTTAAATCATCTGTCCCCACGCTCCCAGTGAAAGGATAAAAAATTGTCAAGCTAAGCGAATTCTTTTTAAAAGATACCTAGATTTCCCTATCCTACATCGACACGTATAAAGAAATCCCTATCAGAATTTCATAGAATAAATAACACAAGAAAAATGTTTTCTGTCTCTTTAACGCTCTTCGCTCTTGTACATAAATTATGGTTCCCAGTATGGAATAAAAGAGAATTTTTAAAATTTCGAAGTGTTCTCTCTCTTCAGCCACTACTGTGTTTCAAAAAATATTTGAAACACAGTAATTGAAATTTTTAACTTAGATTTATTTCAACATGAGAGGCATAATTTGCATATAAAGAATAAGTGGTCAGACATATGTCGATCTACAGAGTGGTTATAATTAAACTTCCTCTATAAGCAACATCATACAACATAAACGGGTGAACAGATTGCAACGAATTTTTGTATATAGACTATTCAAGAAATGCGCTCACGGAATTTCTAAAAAAAAAATTAATTCAAAATTGTCCACTAAAGGGCGTATTAATATGGGCTAAATTAAGATAAAAATTAGGAAATTAATAAATATTTAAATAAGATTAAAAGATACATACATACATATATATATAGAGAGAGAGATAAATAGATATCGTGTTCGCATCTGTGTTACTTTATAAAGAAATTTCAAAAAGCTTTAAGATACACAAATGCAAAACTTTAAGATACACAAAATGCAATCTATAAATAAATCATTAAAACTAAATTATTTTATTTTCCCCCTTTCTTTAGATTTCATATATTTATGAAATTTTTGATGACTCCCCTCAACAACTGTGATGGTCTTCTAGACATGTAGATGATATTTTTACTTTCATTTGCAACTTTTTTATACAGCTATAAAACATGTATTAAGAATGGCATGACATTCTGATATTTAAACAGCAGCAGTTTTCAAGTACATATGATAATTTAATCACATAAACCTAATAAAAATATAAGAAAAGAATTATCATTCTAAACTCAAGGACGAACTCCGCTTCCATAAATAACAAAAGGACAACAAACTCTGTCCATACGATCTTGCCGCCATTTTTTTTTTTACTTTTTTTTTTTTTTTTCAAAATTTTTTATTTGGGTAATCGTTTTAAAACAGAAGCAAATGGTGCGGATTGTGAAACGGTGTTCTTGGACTTTAAACTTATGGACTTCGTTGTGTGATTTCGTTTCTTGCTTTTGCGATTTCTTTCTTTGGAATTTTCGCAAACGTGTCGAACAACGTCAAAAAAAAAAAAAAAAATGAAATCGAATTTCGGGAGAAAAAGATTATCGTTATCTTTTTAGCTTAAATAAACTAGATATTCAGAACTTTCAATCCGAGACGCTAATAATTATATTGAGAGAAACTGTATCAATTAAGACATCAAGTCGAAAATCGACATTATCTCGGTTAATCCAGATCGTCTGCTAAATTGAGTCTACACTCGAAATTGAATTAATTCGCAATATTTCAAGTAGATTCAAAGTTGTTTATAGAAACTGGTTACGTATTATTGTTTTAGGCTTAATTCGTCCATATTAATATTTTTTTTTAAATTTTACTCTTAATTATTACAATAATAAAGTTCATGCGAAAAAATATCTTAATATCGTCGTAACAAGCATAAGAATTAATCTAAAACTAAAACAATATAAAATATTGAGGCCAAACTTATTCAAACAAGCTTTAACAAATTATTAAAATTAAAGAAAAAATTGCAGTGAAATAAAATTTGCATCACTTAAAAGCTAATTATTTGAATTTTAAAATGTTTTAAAAATGGCAAAAATATGAAAGTATGTTTTGGTACTTTTGAGGGAAAACATTAAAATTCCGATTAATATTTAACAAAATATTTAATTAAACATTGCAGAATTATTTTTTAAGGAGCAATTATTACCCAAGAAGCAAAGATTTTGCAACGTTCTACGCGACAATGTTATTTATAGACAGTATTCATTTTTCAGTTTCATATTATTGTTGTAATGATAAGAATGACAAAATATAAAAGAATTTTACATCAAAAATTAATTTTTAAAAATTAAACGATGCGAATAATATTTCTTAAAAATTTTGTAAAGTGAATTATTTATTTAGATCAAAACAATGAAGTATTTTAAAAGCACATCTTTAGCATTAGAAAATAAATATTACAATATAATTAGTAATATTTTTAAAAATTAATAAAAAAAAATAAAAATAAAAAAAATAAAAAATTATTATTAAAAAATTTTCTGCATACCAACACTTATTCTTCATTATGATTATATTTTATTGTCGCATTGTTTTCAGCACCTTGTGATTTTACGATTTTTGTCTTGACATCCATATTTTTGACTGTTAATTTTTTTCGTTTATCTTTCAGTACACTAATAAAATAGTTTAAAGTATGTTTAGTTTTCTAAATTTTATTCTTTAATTTATTTCATAGTTGAATTTTATGTTTATTAAGGAATTTTGCAATTAGTTTTTCTCATATTTGTATCAAATGAATCTATCAAATGGAATTAAAATGCAATTCATTAATCGTCTAATAAATGGATTTGAATCAAATTTGTTACAGAAAAGGTTTTTCCTAAGTATACATTCAATTTTTTTTTTCTTTTTCTAAAAAATTACACAAGAAAATCCTGTACATTCACAAATTATTTCATATGCTCATTATCTTGATATTAATTGAACACCCTTCTTATTTCAGATTATTGTATTTATTTCTCTTAGAATGTTTCGATTTTTTCATAAATACGTATTATACACAATGTATGCATTTTTCGCTACTCAATCGAATGAAAACTTTAAATAGATTTATTTATATAAGGTATTGTGGCTATAGACAAAACGAGAGCTTCGAAAAATTGCAGAGTAAAAACAGCACTTCTATCAAATTAGCATTGTTTAATACATTTTTCTTTTATTTTAATATATTTCTTTTATTTTAATGATCGTTCTCTTTAAATAATTTCTAGTCAAATTTTACGTTACGAATTACAAAATTCATTTTTAAATTAAAAAAAAAATACTTTTAAGCAATCGCCAATTGGAAAGGAATTGTTTTTCATATTATTACGTGCTTTATTTGTTGGAATGCAGAATAGTTTTTTTTTATTCTGAAAAATGAACAGAATTTCTCCTAAAACCGTTGCTAGAATTTGAACCTCTCGAATCTCGTGTCACATTAGTACAGAACAATGAAGCGTTCATAAAATGTCTTTTCACTGTCACCAAAAAAATTCTGACAATTTTTTTTAACTAAAAAAGATAGATTGCATCAGCAGACAATAAATCATTTCATCCTTAGAGACAATACTTTTTGTTCGTAGATGCAGTGCTCATTTTAGTTGATCGAATGATAAATTTTGCTAGAATAAGATAAAAATGTTCTTTTAGCGATTAAATTATTTTGTTCCAGAATATGATTTTATCTTCTGTTTTGTGTTAAATTGTCAAGATATTTGTGATAAATAATATTTTAATAATTCATAAAGAATTTTAATTAATAAAACAATGTTATTCGAGGAGTTAAATTATACATAAAAATAAATAAGAACTTGTTTCATCCGGTTTCTAAAAAATAATTTTATTTTATCGTTTGCTAAATCATTTTGTTTAGTTTGCTAAATCATTCTGCTGCTGTTTGCTGTTTGTTTGCTAAATCATTCGTTTGCTAAATCATTTGCTAAATCATATCGTTTGCTAAATCATTTGTCAACATGTTTTATACACAAAATCTGCTCTATCATTTTGAATATTAAATTGGGATATTGTAATCGAATCTGAAATGAATTAAAAAATTATTTCATTTATTGATTTAAAACGTGTTGTTGAATTCTAGAAAATATTTTATACTATATACAAATACAGAAATCTCTTATTGCATCTAATATTTAAATAGGGAGAGAAAATTTAAATTTACTTGTGGATAAATTAAAATTAAGACATCACCATTTCCTGTGTTCTTATTTCCCTTATTTATCGCTTTTTGACGTTATTTAATGTAGACAAAATTTTGATTTTTTTTATTGTTAATAATTATACATTTTATCATTAACATACAATGTTTTTTATTTCACTAAAAAGCTTAAATAACTTTGAATCTCTTTCTCTTTATTTACCTTTTAATTCTATGTAGAATTTTTTTTCCTTTAGCACCTGCGTGAATACTTTGTCCAGCTAGTGAAAAGAAAAAAAAGAAAGACAATTCTGAATTATTCTAGCAAAAAGGGAGAAAAGTCTTGGCAAATATCTTATTACGTGAATGAATGACTTAATTTTAAGTACATAGTTTACGAGATTGAAATTTCTTATCTTTAAAACTGGGTCTTCTAAACTTTTAAGATATCATAATGTAACAAGTTCTTATTTTTAGAGTTTTATGGCTTTTAAATCATAATTTGATAAAATATACTACAAATTTCATAATTATGTACGATAACACGAGGAAAAAGTTCAAGTACAGTATTTCATTCAGTTTTCTCTATTGTAAGACTTTTCTCATCTTTATCTCATTTGATGAATTTGTAAAAATGACTAGTGGAATCTAATTATTAACAATAAAATGCTGAGGATTATCATACAGTTAAGCTAGTTTTTTTAATTATTTTTGAATAAGTAATATAAAGATTGGACTATAAGTGTATAGTTTTAAAAGAAAAACTGCACTATCATATGAAATTAAAGATATTATTCAGAACTAAGTATTTAGAAAGTGATCTCACATAAAATTTTTATGAAGTTTGAAACTATAATTGATTAAAATCAATACAAACATTAATGATTGTATGGGTGTTTTAAATAATAGATTCATGACAGAACTTATAACATCTCAGTGGAATAATATTTAACCTTAAGTATAGCAATAAATCCAAAGTCAAATACACAGTTATTCAGTTCAAATGCTATAGAGAATTAATAAATAAAAATTGATAACCATTTGAAATATTTTTACGAGAAATCAAAAAGTCGTAATATTCTATGTATTTAAAATGGTATCAAAACATTGAAAAATGTTGTGACCATTCCAAAATGTTTAAAAAAGAATTCCAAAAGATTAAGGAAAGCTGATATAGGCATGCTATCTAAAAGCAAAAATAATTTATTTCTATTTGAATTTCTTTTGTAGCACAAAAATTTTTTCATTTCCATTTTTGTTAGTTCGTATTCAACCTCACCTGCAAGATATATTTATTTGATTATTATTCTGGGATATGTAAAAAGCCACCAATTTCAAAAATATCTTTTGTAAAGAATTTTAGAATTTTACTAGGTACAATATTTCAAAATTAATTATTGCTTTATAAGAAATTAATATGCAGTGAATTGCAGGGTTTTTTTTTGAAAGAGAAGTGAAGTGAACTTAAATATGTTATTATAGTAAGTCTTTAAATTTATCTATTAACACCGAAATATAAACTTAATGAAGACAAAGGTGAAGGAAATAAATATTAGTTTATAATAAATATATATTAGTTCATAATTTTTGTCGTATGAAAATAGATGTTGTTTGGGAATAAAGTTTGTGATGTCGAAAAAAATTACTTGGACATAAATAAAAATCATTTATAAATGCAGTTTAAAAAATAATAAAACTTTTAGGGATTACTTCCTTATTTTGAAAATAATTAAATGCCAAATGGATCAAAATTTAATAGTCTGAAGGAAACTGGTTAAATGAATAAATAGAAGAATAAATTTTTATTTACAACATTATATAAAAACGGTCAGCTCCAGAAAATTCCAGTAGCTGCATGCTTTAATTCTTTCGGTCAAATTATTTTTTAAACTTTATGCTGGAGGCTAGATTGTGAGCATTTCTTTTTCTTTATTCTTTATTTTTATTTTCTATATATATATATAAAAAATTGTGATGAAACAAAGACCATGGATAGCAAAACGATGTCAACTGGAGAAGCGCGAAAACAAAGACGATTGAGAAACTTTTCAAAAGAGCAGGCAAAAAACGAAAAATAGCGAGAAGTCGAAAAAATATATATAACGTTAATAACAGAAAAATATTCGTAGCTATTGAGATCGTTGACGAACAAGCAAGTTAATGAAAGCAATTACTAGAATAAAAAAAAAACGAAAACTTAAGTTGGACCGAATGAAATACGAACATGAATTGGCTTACAGAAATACATAAATCTTTACGATTTCGAAATTTTATGTTTGGATTCTTAATCAAAACTTCGAATTTCTACGTATAGAATTAATGAATATCTTTCTATAAAAGGCTTATGAGACACAATTCAATTTCATTTTTTCATAATATTTCAGATGATCCAATTCATTAACGTATGTGTTGTGATCGATTATGATTTTTAAAAAATCCATGTATGATCTGTGAAAGACAGCATTACAAAATAAAAATACTAATAAAAATGTGAAACGTGATAGTTTGAGGCTAGTTTTTTAAACTAGCCAAACATAAAGACCACCGGAAGTTATCAATTATAATAGGAGCTTTAGAAAGTGTTAAATATTAGGAAAAAAAATTAAATTCAAAATGTTTGAATTTAATAAGAAATTAATACTACTCGCTTTTAATTCTAATAATGTAACTGAAAATCTCTTCGCATAAAGATTATGTTATGAAAACCAATCTATATTTTTCAAAAAATTTTGGATGGTTTGATTGGTCAGTATTTCATGTGACCAACTATGATTTAACAATCTGAATTCTAAAAATCAAAATTTATCTTTCAAAATAAAAATTTTGCCACATAATAACTTGAATTTTGTTTTTTTATTACTACTTTTAATTTAATTTATACAAATGTAATAAGAAAATGTCTGCAAAAAGTCTAAATAAATTATGTTGCATTTGTTTAAGGACTTGTATAGACCGAAAATTTTTATTTTCGTACTTTAAGTTGTTCTTTTTTATGAATATAAATTATTAATTCAGATAAATAAAAAAAAAATTGTTTGGCTTTAAGAAAGACAGCAGTCTATGAGATATTGCTGCATTTTATTCCATTTAAAAAGACTGCCGTATTTAAACATTTATTTTTGCACGAATAAATCCATTCAATATTTTTCAAAAATCGTAAAATCGTTTGAGTATTGAACTATTTGAATTCCGGAATGGCTTCTTTTCCTCCTCGTTGAATACGTTTATCGAAATGTAAAGTATAAAAAAAGAAGAAGGAAAAACAGCTTGAGGAAGCCATCGGTTACGTAGTAACACACAAACGTTTTGATATTTTTAATCTGCTGACTGATAATGACGTGTTTGCATATGAATAGCGTCTAAAGAGTCACGAAATGTTCAGATTTTAACCTTTGGACAGAAATAGGAAGATAAAAATGCACGTTGAAAGAAAAATATAAAAAATCATTATCGTGTCTGAGTTGATGAGTAATAACCACTCTTTATGAATTGTGTATGAAACAGTTTTTCAAGCAATTTTCATTTTTTTATAAAGTGCCCATAAGTTTAAATAAGTTATATTATCTACATTGTTTAGAAATTTCTGCAATGCATAAAATTTGTTTGTCTTCTTTATAATAAAAACTCAATACATTCTACTACCATAATCTAATATTTTACCACTTTAATATACAGTGGCTCCCAAAAGTGTTCGTACACTAAAGAAATTTTCAGAAATTGTGTTCTATGCTTCTTAATAAAGCATTTTATTAGTTGGTTTTTTTAATTAGCATCTTTAAATAGTTCTTAATAAAACGTAACAAATATTTTTATAAAAAATCAAGTAGTATTGTTCTAAAAAATAAATAAATAAAAAATGTCACAAAATTAGAACACAAAAGTCTTCGTACATCCAAACATTATTTATTTAAATTCATCATAAAAATATCTTTAGCGGCTTATTTTTCTTCTTATTGAAAAATACACTAAAATCGTTTGATTTCAGTATTTAATATCACAATTATTTATTCTATTTACTTTATTCTTAGATATGACGCGCATTCGTAAAGAAACGAGTTTAGACGTAAGAAAATTAATTATATTTCATTTTAAAGCTGGAAAATCAATTAGAGGCATTGCAACTATAACTAATCTACCTCATTCAACGGTGCAAAGCATAATAAAACGTTACAGAGAGGGAAAAAGGATTGCAAACAAGCCTCGTAATGGTCGCCCTCAAATTCTATATAAATATTCTCAATAATAATTTAAAAGTGTCAGCACAAAAATTGGGCATTTTAAACAACTTTGTGTATTGCCAAGACAATGATCCTAAGCACACGGCCATGAATGTTCGTCTTTTTTGCCTCTATCATTGCCCTCAAACCCTTAAAACACCAGCTCAATCGCCGGATTTAAACCCTATAGAACATATTTGGAAAGAATTAGAGGTGCGAATAAGAAGTCACGACATTAAATCGAAAATTCAACTGAAAGCAGTAATGATCGAAGAATGGAACAAGATCGGTGCAGAAGTAACCGACCGTTTAGTTAAATCTATGCCCAAACGTTTAAAAGCTGTTATAAAGAATAAAGGATATCCTACTAAATACTAAACATTTATAAAAATTTAGAAAATTTCATATTTAGTGAAGTTTTTTAAAGTGTATGATCACTTTTGTGTCTTATTTTTGTGCAATTTTATTTATTGTCATTTTTAAAAAAATAATTTGCATCGTAATTAAAATTTATTCTTCACTGCTTTATTAAGAACTGTAAAAATGTGCTATGAAAAAATTTTCATGTAAAAATAAGAATATATAATGGTAAATAATGAGGTTTTTAATTGATTCTTGTTGGTGTACGAACACTTTTGGGAGCCACTGCATCTTATACAACCCTCAACACACTTGCCACCTTAATTATAAAAGATACTGGTTTGAAATATGAAACTTTATAAAAATAGTTTCATATCGATTTGCATGCAAAAATTAATAAGAATTTGATTTCTTCCTTTTTTTTTCTTGAATTATTTTCTTCGATTTCTATTTTATTTCTATGGCAACCATGTGATATTTAGCTCAAAAATTCTGATTAATTGGATAAAAAAAATTTGGTTTATGTTAAGAAATTTCCGAAATTTAATGCCTTGAAAAGGATATTAGAATATAAAATTGATTTTAAAAAATATATAAATCAAGCCAAATCATATTGATCCAAATCAGCTTGATTCATAATTTTTTTTAAAAAATGTCTTTGTTAAATGCTTTAAAATATTCTATGATTATGAAAATTTTGCATAAAATTTAGCGAAAACTTCTTATAAAGCACATGAATTTCATATAATATATATTATCAAGAAATAATCTATATAGAATGTTTTTATTCATTTTTTAAGTTCATTTTCTCTAAATAAATGTGAATAAAATGTAAAAACAAAAAGAACTTCTGCAAAATTATAATAATTCTTTAAAGATTATTTTGATAATATTCTTTAATAAAAAGCGTCTAAAACTATAGCTGTTATATTGAACTAATAACATTAATAATTCTCACATTTCAAACAAATTTATTTCGTGGCGAATTTTATTAAAAGAGTTATTAAATCAGTGATTAATATTTGATGAAAGAATGAAAACGGTTTCATTTCAGGCAGAAATGTAATCTATTGTTGAAAAGAATTCTATTTAAAAAAAATAAAAAAAAATCAGAAAAAAAATTGCAAGCTAATTAAACTAATACAATAAAAAATCAAATAAAAATAAAAATGATACAAAAGCTATAACTAGATTTGAGAGTTATCGCAGAAAATAGCCAAATCCCTGCGATTTTTTTTAATTAAATGCATTTCTAATTAGATGCAAAGTTTGTATCAGATCTCATTTATTATTAGTAGATACTTGAGGTAAATAAAATTTAAATAACAAGCATGCAAACTTTTTTACCATTTTATTTTATTTCAACAATTTAAAAAAAATGAATTAATTGACCTACCGAAAACTGAATTATAATGAATTTTTAATAAAGACATTTTAAATGTTGCAAATTTATATATTTCTTTGATCTACTTTTTAAAAATTCGTAATAAAGACATTTAAATGTTGCACGTTTATACATTTATTTAATCTAATTTTTTTAAAATAAAGCTGGATAAACTATTGTGAAAAAAAAAGAACACATTCTGAATTTTAACAAGCAAGTAAGATAATACGCTTTGTTTTGACATATATTCAAATCATTTTGTTTCGTTCGAAAAACAAAAGATTGTTCCATATTAGGAAAGTAATATCACAAGAAACTTAATGAGGTTTTTGACCTTGAAGAAAGAATATTCAAGCCGTCTTCCTCAATGGTTTCAGGATAATTAAAAATCCAGAGCTGACCCATTTGAATATTAATGAAGAGGATTAATTATACAAATCTACTTAAAAGAAAGAATCATTAATTGTCGCCATTTTTTTGGCATTAAAACTTTTCCATGGGAAATTAATAATTTTTATTTTCATTGTTGCATTTTTAAATCACAATGGAACTTCTTTTAACGGGCATAATTCGTCCTCGAATCTTACTTGTAATGCGAAACATTCGTTAAACAAAACCATTTTTTTTTTCATGAGAATCAATTAATGTAAAATAGAACAAGCGTTCTATTACGAAAACAATACTCAAACAAATTTATGATAACGTAATTTATCATATACTAGCCGCCTTTGGCGACCAGCCGGTTCGCCAATCTTAATGCTCGTTAAAATTTTAATAATTAAATATTTTATGTAATTCCTGCTTTAATAGCTTCTTCATTAAAATATTTTAAAACTTAAAATTTCAATTCACTCATAATATTATAAAAGCCCTCAGTCATAACGTTATCTGTATCTCTCTAATTTTCTGTTAGCTCCCGTAGAATTTATGCTTTAAATTAAAGTGGAAATGATTAATCTACAATTAATATAATAATATTTTTTACTAAAACAAAGCATTTTTTTTAATATGATTACTGAAAACAGAGTCACTGAGCATTTAAACCTTATGTGCACTAAAGAATATCTTTCTTAATTTATGTAATATCTCAATAATTTGTCAACAAAATTTTTTCAGATTCATCATGAGCAGGTCTATTAATTAACAATGTTTAATTTTAAATGCATCAAACACTAAGAAAATAAACAGAATTGTTTAAAATTATCGGTCGAAAACAAGTAAAAAAAATTACCTAAAAAACTAGGAACTTAAACTAACATAAATACAATTTAATTACAAAGTATACAACTAAACTAAAAATAATTTCGCTTCCGTTGAAAATAGATGTAAACAATCAAAACACAATGCGCATGCGTTAATTTTCAACGCCAGTTACGGTAAAGAAAATGCATGAATTTTTCTACGCCAGTTGGGATAACGCTATGCAGATTAGTAATTTTTAATTTCCTTTGTTCTGTTTTATTTTAATACAAAAGTTCTTCAGAATGAATCTGAAAGATCGATTAATTAACAATGTTTAATTTTAAATGCATAAAACATTAAGAAAATAAACAGAATCGTTTGAAATAATCGGCCGAAAAATGTCAACCCTAGCCTCATTACTGTTGGGGAAAAAAACTGAAGACTTACTCATTTGGCGGTGGGGAAAATGGAAATTTTTTTTAGCGTGAAAGTTAGTTTTTAATTAATAATTAAAATTCTAATTAAAAATTCAAAAAAAGGGACACCAGGTGCACATTTCCGGCCTCCTAGGCATACATGTACCAAATTTGGTAGCTGCAGGAAGAACGGACTGGCCTATTCAGCGTCAACACACACACACAAACACATTGAGTTTTATATAAGTATAGATAATGCATGCTTTTTTTACATGAAAACTATTTGAAGACTTTTGTCTTTGATTGCGCTTCAAAATTTAGTGAAAATGAGATACGGCATTTTCATAAAATGAATTTGCAGTCCACATAACTATTGCCCGATCAGGATGATGCAGCTCAACATACGACGCAATAATTACCCAAGTTCTCAGTACCTCCCTTATTTTATTGAAACATTATTGCTCGGTTGCATCTATTATTACTTCCTCTCCTGATCAAATATCCTCCGCAGCTTTTTACTGTGCCACAGAATGCATTTCTATAAGTTCTACAGTAGTTCTAGCTATGTTCTATCATTAGTTCATCGATATAATTGCTATCTACCTACAATCATATAGTTTTGGTCATAGACACAATTTCGTTCGATTAAGGCTCCACAGACATTTGCACAAATCCCTCGCAGTCGCGTTTGTAGTCGCTTCTTATAGATATAATCTGTGTTTGTAACAAGTTATCAACGCAGATTGATATAAGCCAATCCAATATATGGTGTCACGTTATCTCCTCGCTTTTCGAGGGCCGCGGTGGCCTGGTGGTAAGGTCTCGGCTTCGGAACCGGAGGGTTTCAGGTTCGAGACCCGATTCCATCGAAGAACCGTCGTGTAAGGGGGTCTGTTGCACGTTAAATCCGTCCTGACCAAATGTCCTCCCGCTGGTGTGGTGTGGAGAGGGGGATGCCAGCTCAGGTTTCGTCCTTGTCATTTGACCGCAGTTCAAAATTACGAGGTCCGTCCCAAAAATAGCCCTAGTGTTGCTTCAAAACGGGCCGTTAATATAACTAAGCCAAACCTCCTCGCTTTTCATTCTGCGAAGCATCATTCGTTAAACAATTTTTTTACATTTTGTTTTATTCGTTATTCGACATGCTTGTTAAGCAAAATTTGATTGCACTAGTTTATGATTACGAATAATATTGTCGAATAGATTGATTTAAGTATGAAACTTGAACCAGTTCATGAATTTGTTGAAATCAGAACTGTTCATTTATGAACCATGTTCGGATAGTAATTTAATTTAATATTATCGAGTTTGCATTTGTATTTGTTATAGGAATGAATTTTATGGTGCTGAACCAGCTTTCTTGTTCTTTCCTCGACTTTCTCATATATTTACACAGAGTAAAGTAATTTAAGTATGAAACTTGAACCAGTTCATGAATTTGTTGAAATTAGAACTGTTCATTTATGAACCCTGTTCGGATAGTAATTTAATTTTATATTATCGAGTTTGCATTTGTATTTGTTATGGGAATGAAATTTATGGTGCTGAACCAGCTGACTTGTTCTTTCCTCGACTTTCTCATACATTTACACAGAGTAAAGTAATTTAAGTATGAAACTTGAACCAGTTCATTAATTTGTTGAAATCAGAACTGTTCATTTATGAACCCTGTTCGGATAGTAATTTAATTTTATATTATCGAGTTTGCATTTGTATTTGTTATAGGAATGAATTTTAATGGTGCTGGACCAGCTGGCTTGTTCTTTCCTCGACTTTCTCATATATTTACACAGAATAAAGTAATTTGTGTTTTACTGTTATTTTGTAATTCCTTTGAAAGATTGGAGTAACCACTTTAGATCTCCTTCTCTTGATTAATTGTGCCCAAAATATACTGTAAATCAATTTTGATGTTAAATCACATACAACACTACAAAAATTTCGAACTCGGAAATTTGTCGAATTTCCATGTCTCAAATTTCTCTTAATTCTAAAAACACAATTTTTGAATTATATTTGTCTTGCTTCTGTTAACACGGTAATTTGAAAACACATTGAGCTAGAAGTATGGAATTCGATAAACTATTTTTACATTAAATTTGTAAATTTCTAGCAAATTTTGAATAAAATGTACTCAAGAAAAATCCGCGCTTTTATTTTAGTTATTTTTAAACACTTTTATTTAAATTCTTTTGCTTTATATTTATAAAGATGGGATTCTACAATCAATTTTTCACTCACGTTATGACACGCTAAAATTGTGAAATTATTCAGATTTGTGTGTTCTCGATGACAAGACATTATTTAAATATTTTCAGAATTTAATTATGAATCAACCGATTTACGCAACAAAATTTTTATTGCATAGTAGTGACGCTACTTGGTAGAGAATTCAAGACAATACTGAATTCAAAATTCGATTAAATTTACAATAATGAATTATTAATTAATGGTAAAAAAAATAATTAATATAGAATATATAAAAATATTATGAAATTTTATTGTTTTAATAAAAGCGTTATTTTAAAAATTGTCATTAAATTTATTTGTTTAGCTTTCTGAGAAAATAATAAATGATTTATTTTGAAATCACTAATTGTTCTGATTTATCGTTTTCACATCTACAAAGACAAACAAACCATCAAAAAAATCTGGTCTTCGATGAATTTATTTCCTGATTTAAGATAATATATTAAAATTCTTTCTCCGATATAGTTGCGCTTTTGAGATGCATATAGGCACATACAGACTTATTTAGAGAGTGAATCTATTAACAGGGTTATAGAACATTTGACACTGATTTTCAATCCTAGTAGAAAATCCCAATCCGACATTTTTACAAACTAGCTTTTTATGTTTCCGAGTCCTCGTAATCAGATATACATCTGCAGATAAAAAGATTTTTCGTGGACGGTTTGCGATAAAAAAATTTGATAGAAACTTACAATTATGGTACAAAGACCATATTTCAAAAAAAAAAATTTTTTTTCAAACTATCTTGATGCTTTTTAGTTGCTGACTTTTTAGTATATGACGTGTGCAAAAAAAAAAAAAAAAAAATCGACAAAAAAAATCGACAAAAAAAAAATTCGTATTTGTAACTCCATATTTTAGATCTTCTTGAATAAGAAAAATACATTTTCAGAATTATATCTATTTGTGTATACTGTAACTAAAAAAACAACGTAAGTTAGGCGGATGAAATTTGGTAAATGGTCTTTACGCCAAATTTGTCGATTTCTATCAAAATTTGTTTGAAATCCATTTGCAAGAAGATTGTCAGCCTGTCTGTCGAAGACAAGTGAATGCTGTAAGCAGAAAAATAACAGAGCTAGATAAACAAAATTTTGTGAACAATTTTGTGAAATTAAAAATGTAGATACGTAAAAAAATTCGAATTATTTGCGTCAAATCAATCATATGTTTGACCGTTTGTCGGATTAAATTTGCATTTTGTGTCAAATTTTTATTTTAACCGGACGAGAAAAAGGATGGATTTTTTTTTTCACTATGATACGAAGAACAAAATGCCCATGTGCGTGCTTCAGGAAATAAGCATTCGTAATGCTCACGGCCATACTCAGAACCCGCAATTTGTACGTGGGAGGGAGGGGAAAACAATATTTTAAATAGGCGGTATGCTAAACAAGTGCTATGGAGACCAATTCGTTGATTTATTTAACTTGTTTACAGACAGATAGACAGACATTTTTAAAAATGGGTTGATTTTTTTCTCAAAGAAATCCAAGATATTAAGATTCATCATTTTATCGAAAATTAATTTTTGAAGACAAATAGCAAGAACGCTATTTGTTATACGAAAATTAACAAGAATAAAATTCACTGCCTACAACTACAGCCTAAAAAGCAGAATATAATTCTAAATTAATCAGACATGTAGCTTTTTTTCAATATCGTTGCTAGGTTAATCTAGTTAAAATGACTACAATATGGGACAAACAAATAAAAGATTGAATACATTCCAATTACCTTATTCAGAAACATAAATTCAGCAGAAGCAGCATTCAGAATTTTTTTTTATTCTTACATTATCTGTTATTCGATTTAGATTGTTCGATTGATAAATGTAGATTCTTAAAAATACAATAAATAAAAAAAATAATTAATTTCCGCTTTGACAGTGAACGTTGCGCGGGAAATCATTAAAAAACATGAGGTAAAACAAGTGATAAAAACTGATCATATTTTTATGTTTCAACCATTTAATATGCTGTTATGTAACCGTTACATAACTTCCTAAAATCATAATTATAGTATAGTTGCACAACATCCTGTGCTAGCCAACAACATATTCTATTTTCGTGGATCTGGTTTTTGTTCTGACTCTTCAAGTGCAAACGATTATTTTGAGCAAACGTCTGGAAAATCGTATTGAATGCTCTAAATGTTTATATTTTAAAAAAACAACAAATGAAAATCGTTCTGTTAAGAACACATAATCAAAAAACGATTTTTGATATGCTCGGAAATCTTTTAAACATCAATTAATATGAAAACGAGGCTGTTATATTCCATGGACGTAAAACGATGGTTTGTCCTTGAATCGATGATGTAATCGTAATCTGTTATTATAATTTTTTTTCTTTTTCTGTAGGCTCGGAGTTGTCTTTCAAGTCACGCTTTTTAGAAATTGTGGGTAATTATTTATAAGGAATCAGAAAGTCATTGTATCAACGCAAGCATGGTTATCTGAACCTTAAATTATCTGTCACATAATTTTGAACAGCCAATGAATTTTTATATTATATATATATATATATATATATATATATATATATAGTATCTTGACTTATTTCTGATCTTAATAACTGTTTTCCAAGATGCTTTTAGCCATGCGAATAATCGCTATAGTTCAATGAGACAATTTTCACTCTATAGCTGACATTTGATATCTATATTTAAATATAATAATAACACCCTTTGCATCTACAGTATGGTGTTTATTATAATGTGTGAACATAATGTTTCGTTTTCTAGTGCAAAAAAAATTTTTTTTTTTAATTTCAGAAAATTTGACCTTGAGATTTTGGTGAAACTCTCCAAGCTCCTCTCAATAGAAAAAAAAATGTTTCTGGAATTATGTCTGTCTGCCTGTCTCTGTGATAACGACACCACGAAAACAAACAAAAAACAATTTCATATTTGGCTTGTACACCACATTTGCATATCTGTATGAAAGTTTGAGCGAAATCTGTCAAACAGAAATTTGTCTGTCTGTTCATCAGTATGCATATAACATAATAACTCAAAATGAGCTAAATAGACGAAATTTGATATGTTAGACCAAATTATCCAGTATCCATGGTTTGTATCCAATATTATTGGAGCAGTTGTTTCATATTTTATAAATATTTTAATAACTGAGTGAACATAATGAAATAAATAGGAACTTAACCATTTACACTTGATAAAATAATAACTCTATAAGCCTAGCAAGTGTTAAGAATTCCAGTACCTTAAAACCCTGTACAATTTTTCATGTATGAAAACAGAATGGAATAGTCCCTTCAAAATGAGCAGCTGGTGGGTAATTATTTTCCATCTCTTTATTTCAGCCATGCACCTGAAAATGTCCGAGTCGGGACTTTGTCGAATGAGACGATTTTGGGCGAATCCGAGCTCAGAGAGTTAATATTGTCCTAATTATTGATCCTTTATAGAATTTGCATTTTTTACAAACTTATTTATTTCCGACTAGAGAAATAAAGTTTTTTAATAGACCTACTTGCTGCTCCTTCTCAACCTCGTGGCCAAGACATGCATTGTCTACCGAGATGGAAATCCACAATTGCTAGTGTGAATGAAAAGGCCAAACCGATCAGACTGTTGTGACGGTGAATATCATTAATTTTTTTAATGTTGTAGCAGTTGCATTACACTTATCTTCTCTTTTGGATACTAGATGGCGATACCTGATTAGGCCATCCCATATGTAATCCCATAATGCATTGCGATTGTAATGAGAAGAAGATGTGACGCTGAACTGGGTAGCGCGCGTGTGAATGTCTTGTCTTTGTGTTTGTTTTAAGTGTGTGAATGTGGTTATTAAAGAAATGTTTCCCACAACATTCGTCCTGTTGCTTCTTGCACAGATCATAATAATTGCATACCACCACAATGTAAAATAAATTATTTTTTAAAATTTTTAATGCTTTTGTGTTTATGTGACGATTAATGCCATATAAACTGATATAAATTACTTGATGCAGTACTCAAAAATAGTCGAAAACGCTCTACACAGCAGAAAGTTTGACTGCGATTGGCGAAATTTGGCGTGTAGTAATTTTTTAAGTACCAAGCGCTAAGAAAAAGATTTTAAAAATTTTAATTAAATTATTAATGAAATGTAATTGAAATTTTAAATTTTTCTCGCTCAATAATTTTTTATCGTATTACTGTATAAAAACCATAACGTCACTAAAAAAAATTTCTAAAAAAATTAGGTTTCACTGATGACAATTCTATTTTAGTACAATTTTACTTTCTAACTACATTGCTACGTTTTAAACATTCTATTTAGAATAGTTAAAAAATTTTAACTATTGTACAGACGAACATAAGAAGTTCGGGGTCGAACTTTATTTGTAACTTACCGTCACAGGCAACTAGCTGGCTCGTCGAGAATATTGGTTATATTCGATTTCAGATAAATCGTTTGCATATAATTCCCATGATTCCGCCATGCCTGTATAACGTTAAAGCCATGTTAACTGTGTTTTCTGAGTCCGGTTTATTGGGTATATGAACCTTGCAAATGGAAACAGCCTGATAATAACATCACTATTAAAAATGTATATATCTAGTTCATCTAATTTTGTGATATTGTAAACTCACTTTTGTATTTTTCTTATAAACTACACAGATATTAAACAAACCCTTATTCCTTAGTTAACAATGGATGAAAATCACGCTTTTAAAAATTTGATGAAACAATGAAAACGATTTGAATTTCGAGGCAACAACGAAATCCATTATTGGAAATCAGACAAAAAAAATTTTTAATGTCCAAAATTTGGGAAAATTTGCACGTTTATTAAATTAGAATCCTTAAAATGACAATTTTAAAAAAAATCTGAAACGGCATAAAATTTATTTTTGTGCAATCTATTTTTGGTAGTTATAGTGGAAGATCGCGGAAATCCCGCTAACTTTTTAATTAATTAAAATTCTAATAAAATATGTTTCAAAATTCCTCCCATCCAGATACCTTCCTACCTTCCAAGATTACACAAGCACACACACACACAAACAAACAAACAAGCACACACACACACACAAACAAACACACATACACACACAAACAAATAAACACACACACAAACAAATAAACACACACAGAAAACAAACATACACAAGCACACACACACACACACATAGAAAGAGAGAGAGAGAAATGCCAAATATAACAATTGTATGTCAAATTCTCCAACCTGTAGCAGGTCAACATAGGCACTTCATCTTTAAATTTTTAATATAGATTTTTTAAAAATATGCTACGTTTATTTTGTAACCAGAACCCTCATTGTCTTAATAATTGCGTTTTATACATAGCAGCGTTGAGACATTATCAAATATAATTTTATGTGCACAAGCTTAATAAAAGTACATTTTTAAAAATAATATGAGAAGGGATAAATCAAATCGAAAACATTATCACTCTACAACATACAAACTGGAAAATCAAAAAGAGATTTCCTTCATTTTTTTTAAATACAATCCTATGTTGACCCATGCCATTCTAACGATTATTAACCATTCCGTATTCAGACCCATGACAACGATTTTCTGCTTGGTCCTTCGATTAATGCAATTTCCTGCAATATAAATGTAGTGACTCAGATTGAAGCTACGGAAAAATCCAGTTCTCTTAAGCAACACGATGAAGATTATTTTTACTCTCTCATAGAAGAAATAAAAAAAAAGTATTGTAATTGTCAAAAAATTCAAATTCAAGATTTTGACAGTTCTCCACATTTCAGAACTCTCTAAAAACATTTATGGCATAATGTTTGTCTCTCTATGAAAACGAAAACTCAAAAATACTTTGAGAGATAGAAATTTAATACATAGATTTATACCAAATTTGGAGATCTCTGTCACATTTTTATCGAAATCCACTTAGAAGAAGTTCTCTCCACCTAGTTGTCTGAGAACAAGAGAATTAGTTTACTAAAAAAATGTAAAGAGCTAGATAAATAAAATTTGGTAGCAAGTTTAGCATCAAAAAGGTAGATTCTTATCAAAACCTGAGCTACATCTATCCAAGAGGTGGCCGTTTATCGGTCTGAACTTTCGCATGTAAATAAATGCAATTGCTTAAATAGAAGAAATTTGGTATGTGGTTCCTTTTTACGAAAATTATATGTTAAATTACATATACAATATATAATTATATTTATTATATATTTTATATTACATATACAATATATAATTTTATGTATATGTGGATCTATGCCAAATTTTGGTTTCAACAAAAAAAGAAGCTCAAATATATATTTTATTTTCTGGCACTTGGATATTAACTGCATTTCATGGATTAAGCGCCAAAAAAAATTAGCCCGAGATTGCACGATAGATTCAGTAAACGCTTTATATTACTCCAATGATCTATATTTCGTAACTGCTGTTTACGAATGCCAGGCAAGGCATTCACTGCCTTACTTTTCATTGCAGCATAGCTTTACCTCGGATTTAGATTATTTTCTTACGTTATTTGCATTTTCTAGCGTTGTGCAATAATCATATTGCATGATAGTTTAGTTTAGTTATATTAACGTGCCGTTTTAAAGCAACACTAGGGCTATTTTGGCATGGACCTCGTAATTCTGAATCGCGGTCAGATGACAAGGACGAAACCTGAGCTGGCACCCTCCTCTCCACACCACACCACACCAGAGGAAGGTTGTTCGGCCCGGACGAATTTAACGAGCACCAGACCCACTTACACGACGGTTTTCCGGTGGTAGCGGGTCTCGAACCTGAAATCCTCCGGTTCCGAAGCCCAGACTTTACCACCAGGCCATAGCGGTCCAACATATTGCAGGAATAGAGTGTGTTAAAGTTGGCATGGTAACTGAAATGTGGAAAGATACATCTGGATCAAATCTGATACTTAATCGTTACTCCAAATTTGTATGTCATTATCAAATTCTGAGATTAAAACATTTAATGTATGGAACATCTGTTCTTATATATGTGTTCAGAAACACGTTGAAACTGCAATTAGCAAGACATATGAAATTATACATGTGGTTTTCCCTCAAAAATTGTACATCTAGGTGAAATGATAGAAGTAATGCTCTGTAGTGCTTACTCGAATCACTTCTCCTTAAGACAAAGCTAAACACAAATTTCTTATATATTTTGGAACAATAAGAGAAATTCGTGGCAAACACTCATTCGATTTTATTTGGTGCAGAACCAAACAACATTGTATATACAATTACCAGATTGAATTTAATACTAACATTTGATCTATGATAAAATAAAATTACAAAAATCCTTTAATAATTAGTGTTTGAAAAAAAGATTTTTCTTAAAACATGGGTTTTATATGGGCTTATATATGGGTTAATATGGGTTTATATATGGGTTAATGGGTTATATGGGTTTATATATGGGTTAAAAATATCGACATCTACAATGCTGAAATGTCTCTGTTATCGTTTTTTTGTTTTGTTTTTTTAACGAAAAGAAGAAGGGAAAAAAACTTTTACAATATTTTTTCCAATATTTTGGATTAAATGAAAAAAAAAAAAAAAAGAGAGGGAGAGAGAGAGAAAGAACATTTTTTTTCAATTCTAATTTTTCGGGGAATATTTTTTATGTTTATTGTTGTAATTATTGAATATTTTAATACGTTTAAAATTCTTTATTTTTTTTTATTTCGAAGTATTACTATTCAGAATTTCTTCAGTTTTGAATTTATATTTCTAAAGTACAGTTTTAAGATTATTCAATTCACTAAACCAACTCTTTTATTGATATATAAAAAAGAATAACTACAAACCGTTTTCCTGCAGCGCAATTAATCATAGAAATTTTCATCTTCGAAATATAAATTTGAGAATTCTTTTATTTTTCTTGTAGATGGCGCCACGACTTTATGCCCAACGCTTAATTACCATAATCTTATTTTTTAAAATATAATAGAATGCATCCAATATTTTTTTTAACAACATGATTTTTAGCTTTATATGATTCCATATGCAATCTAGTAATTTTTAAATAAAAAGTCACAATATAATGTCTTTTCACATATTTCTAATATCGAAATTAATTTTTTAACTATTTAGTACATCTTTCTATTAATAGATAGCAGCACCAACGAATACAAAAAACTATTTTTTTACGCACTTTTTTTTTATTTTAGTAGTCTACAGGATATATACAAAAGAATGATGTAATTAAAAGATTTTTGCATTGTAATATGCATGGTCGAAATAAAGAAAAAAATTTAAAAAACTCACCAGAAAGATTTTCTGATTTTAATTTTTTTTAAATAATGTATTTCATTTTATTGCAATTAATGATCAGTGAATAATCATTAGAAGAATAAAACAAGTACAATTTTAATTTTAATCAGAATTTTTTCCCAGAATCACGATTAAATTTTAAGATTCCTTCATCATTACGTGTAAGTAATAAAGGAGAAAAAAAAGGGGGGGTCTTTTTTTTCTTCTTCTACCTCTAAATAATGCATCCCTATACATAAATACTACTTTTGTAAATTAAGAACTTGATAAATATTATAATTGAAATTAAAAACTAAAACAGTTGATTGCTGACATTAATGTTTGATTATCAGAGTGTTGAAGAAAAGATAAAAAGATAAGAACAATTTTACAGAAAATCAAAGATTCATTTCATAAATACACTCTTTTAACATCTGATACATGTTAAAAGATAAAAATAGAATAAAATATAAGCTTACAGAATTAAGCCTGCTGATCTAAATATATAAATTACAAAATTTTAAAAATGATTTAAAAAATTTTGCAAAATAAATCGAATGTTTAATCTAGTGTTAGTAAAGAGATAAATAAAGTTTTCGAATACGTCAAGAATAATACTTCCAAAAGTTACATAATCCCGAATTCGTTTTTAAAACAATTGTAATTTTTCTCGTTTTTTTCCTAGCATTATTTTTAATTTTTAAAAATAAATTGTGATTAGTTTATAGCTAGTATTTGATCGCAAATATAAATCAGTAAAATAAATATTCATGATTATACAATAACACTGTGTGACGCTGTAGCAACTTTTGAAATTATAATAATTATAAAATTAATTCTAATGAATCTTTTAACATGTATTTCAACACTTTCCTGAAATGATGATTATTTCGTTTTCTTATTTTTTTATTTTTAACTTTAAAAAATATAAATAAAAATTCTAAATTGTGTTGCAAAAAAAAGAAAATAATAATAACATTGATAATAATTTTTAAAAATACAGCTTTGTAGTTCCTACAGTTTGCAAATGATAAATCTGTAACATTTATTTTCTACTTCTGTTAAAAAGCAGGTCAACGCGTGGGCTTCTTTCAAGAAAATAATCAACTATTTTTTTCTAAAACTGGGCTACTGTGACAAAAAAAAGGGTTTAAAAAATTCCAAAATTACAAGAATGTGCACGTAAAAATAAATAGCGTACTTCCTATATAATTTGCTATTTCGAAACCAACTGATTCTCTAAAAAATTCTTTAAATATAAAAACCAGTAAAAAAAAAATATTTTCAGCATAATTCCAGGATACCCATTTTCAGCTATCGAGCAAAACAGTATTAGACCGAAGGTCAAACGAAGAAAAGGCAAAAATGATTCTCTGTTGAATATTAATTATTCTAATAGTTAGAAAACACAGAATCAATGGTTCAGATTAGCCAGAGCTAGGCTGGGAAGCGCGCCAAATGCAACCGTTGACGTCAATTTGACGTCACGTCGAAGCGAACACCCGAATTAATAACTTTCCAGTGACGTCAGTTGTCAACATTTCGCCGTCGCCGTGGAAACGATGGCGTGTCTGTAACAACTCTTGGATCTCTATTGTGTGCGGCCTTGGCATTCATTCGGATGACGATGTTTTGGGGTTGGTTTCGTTTTATTTTATTTATTTTTTTCAAAAAGAAAAAAAAAAAATTTTTACACTTCCCTCTTCTCCTACAGGGATGTCCCGGATGCTTCCCCCCTCTAAAACTGGCGCGAAAAACAGGATAGGCCTGATCATATCCGTCTGGTGCTGCAAAAAACAACGAAAAAAAAAGTAGGGGCCTCTGGAAAGAATGTGCGTCTTTTTTCGCCCCAGAGGGTCTTGGCGCACACGTGCGCTCTGTCATTTTTGTGATGCCAAGACAAGATAAATGGTAAAGGCGATTAGCTGTTTTTAAACATTTGTAAAAATTAAAGGAAGTCAGAGGAGGCCGGGAGACGAATAAAAATGACTCGATTCGTCTTATTTTGGACAGTACGAAATCTGATGGAAGTCAGTAGAGGGAAAAAAAGATTTCAAGTGGGGTGGTCTGGAAATCTTTAATCTTTTTTTAAAAAATACATTTCGAATAATAGCAACTCATCAACTTAGAAATGAGCGGTGCTAAAAGTTTATAAAAATATGAAAGAAAGTAGCATTTAAAAACTAAAACAGAAAAGTCTGATGTTAAAGTGTTTTGTTTTGTTTTTTCCTTTTAACGGTGCGTATTAAATGAGCAACATCTGATATCTATTTAATATGTTTCGTTTCCAGCTAAAACAAGAGTGTTTGTCTTAGTCATTTTTCCCCCTCTACAAATTTTCACTCTCTATAAAAAGTCTACAATTAACAGGCAGGGGAATAGAGAAAATAAACAATATAAATTAGAACCTTTTTTTTGAAGTATGCTTATATGATGCTTGAGGCTTTATTTATCTATCTTGTTTTCTCTAGCTTGATTACATCTGTGATTGCATTGGATGAATAACATAACATTCAACTACAAAAAGTATACTAGTCAAAAGCACAATCATGCTAAAATTTAAATAATATATATTAAGTATTTTCTTTGATGAGTATTAAAGAAAAATTATTAAAAAATGAAGCCAAAGAAAAAACTATAAATTAGAACCTCTATTTATAGCTTTGAAGGAGGAAAGGAAAACAAATGAAAGCGAGAAAGAAAGGAAAGGAAAGATATCGGAAGAATACTAACTTTCGTTTTTACTGCATATTTTCGGATTCTAGAGGGTAACTAGAATATTAAAAATATATAAATTTCACTGTAATTCTTTCATTAAATCGGTTATTAATTAAAAGATTATATACTTATCATGAATATTAAAAGTGAATTTTATTGCAATTCTTTCATTAAATCACTCATTAATTAAAAGATTGTGTACTGACTCAAAAGTATTTCTAAGAAGCTGAAGAAAAGTTTGAGATAATATTTGATTACCAGTTTCTTCGATGTAGGTACCAGCTTTTCTATGAAAAATGATTCATAATAAAAAAGATGGCGGTGCGAATTTTAGTGGTATTTTGCAAATCCGCATCAGAGAAAGAAAAAAAAAGGGAATAAAAAAGAATTTTTAAAACTACATCTTTATTAATGTATTAAACTAAGGGATTTTTATATTAATTACAATCTCTTGTTTTTCTGAGATAGATTATTTCTCATAATCATTGTTAATGTGATGCCTCTGCTACGAGTTCAAAATTTAATTGATTCTGAAGTTCTGAAAATAATAATTTGAGTACTTTTTGATGAATCACAAATGTACAAAATATCAAAATTATCATACAAAAAAAAGAGTCAAAAAAGGGAAGAAAATCAATATTCCATCATCATAATTGCGAAACAAGTGAAGTTAAATAAAAGTGCTTAAATAGGAGAGCATTTCATATATATAAATAAAGTTCTGTTAATCCATCGAAGTACAAAATTTTGGTGCCTGAAATGCAATTTTGTGCGATCTTCCAACGCGAAACTGAAATATCCAGAGCAATAAATCCAACATAGGAAATGTCTGCAATTTTAAAATTTTAAAGATATTTTTTTCCTCTTTTATAGTTCTAATTATATTCAGTTAAAAAAAATCTATGGATGTCAGAATGAAAATATTTATTTTGATGGTTATTACATTTTATAATTTAATGTCGTTTTCGGAATGCAGATAAAAATGCTTATCTGCTATGTAAATATGTCCTTATTTTCAATTATAATTGAATGAAATATTAATTTTTCTCCCTCCTACACTCTAACGATTTTGTTTGTAAATCTGTAATTGGACCACAGAATACACCTTAAAAGAAAAATCGTTTGGCAAGATTTCAAAGTCAATGCCTTCAAAAATTCCCAATCTAGAAATATTCGTTTGCAAGAGTTATAATAAGATTAAATGTGTTCTTTTCCCTAAATGTAATATTATTTACTTTTGCATGTATTTAATGTTAATTAATTGCAGTTACATGCTTTTAACAAAATTTCAATTGTTATTATTTTTTCTGCAAAATAAACATTTGGTTAAAATACGAAAAAGCTCGCATTTTTTTTAACTTTCATTTTTTGTATATCAAACGATTTTCAAAAATGTAAATATGTCATTGCCATATAATTATTTTGATAATAAATGTATCCCCCAAATTTCCAAATGTTTCTTTTTTTCTTATCTCAGTGTTTTAATGAAACCACAGAATACAACTGAAAAAAGTCGTTTGCAGCAAAACAAGTCACTGGTTTCGAAGAATTTTAATTGGCACCTTATTGTTCGGAAGAATTTCTTGCTTGTTCCGGTGTTCGCGTTCGGGAAAGGAAGAATAAAGGGAGAAAAGGAATATATTTTTGCACGAGAGTCGTCATGCGGTGAGGTGTGTAGTCAGAGGCCATAGAGCTGAGGCAGAGGCGTTGTCGTTTGCAGAAAAGCGACGCATCCTCGCTCCTCATGCAGCTGCCGGAATACAACAGGAAATGCCTCTTCAAACTCCCTATCGGACTCGGCGCATGCACACGTCGAGGGGTGGAATACAAAATTTATTCTTTCAATGAAAGGCGCATGAATTTTTCAGGCATTACCAGGATAAACGATTGACTTCCTCCATGATTAGTGTTTCGTAAAACAATTGATATCACTCAATAGATGTTTCAGAAATTTTTGCTTAAATAATATCGATGTAACTGAAATTGCGATATTTAAAATTAGACCCACATTTATCTGTTTTCGACACATTTTAAAATTTAATTACATTAGAGGGTGTATATAGCAGAACTGTGTTACGCAAACGATTTTTTCTCATTTAATGCTTCAAGTATTCGTCCATAAATCTTTATGGTTTTTGCTTCATATGCTTGATAATTTTCATGAGCTCAATATTGTCAAAAATTAGGAAAGTTTATATTATATTAAATATATATAATGCAAAATATCATTTTTTTTTTTCAAAATTTGCATCTACTTTCAATTTTCAGCTTAATAAATCTTAAATGGGTCTAAGAATAAAATACTTTGCATTCATTCGGAATGCCTCAATGCATTGATTAGCAAGTCTTTATAATTTCTCGCATGTTATTTTTTTTATTAATAAGTATTTTGTTAATATTTTAAACTTTCTGCATGCATTTCTCATTAGATTTCTTTTGTAAGAAGATCAATACAAAACAAATGAAACTATGTCTGTCGAATGTATCATCACTTGAGATATTTTTTTAATAGCAATGCTTTTCAGTTTTTAAAAAAAATCAATTTCAAAAGCAATGAAATATAAAATGGGATTAGCAAGCTTTGTTTACATCTTTTACTTTATTTTTATATATTTAATGAAAAAAATTTAAACACTTCTATTCTCAACATGTCGATATTAGGTTTTCTATTCTAGGTCTTAAGAGTTCATGGTTAACAGAAGTTATTTTGCACTTGTTAAAAAAAAAAATTATAATAATTTAAATTTAGATTTAGATTAACAAATAATTGTCAAGTAATTATATTTTTGATTTTTATGTGAATTAAATTAGTTTTATACTTTACATAATTTTATTTTTAAAGTAGATTGTACAAAATCTGTTCCTTGAATGAATTAATTTACGCATTCATGTATTAATTTTATTGAGATTCAAATGTAGCAACTGTTTATATTCACACGAGATATTTTTTTTTCTCGAAATTTTGCTTGCGCGTTTATTTACTTACATAAATCAAGTTTTATGCGGAGGTGTGTTTTTTTTTTTCATTTTTTTTTATTGCTTAGCTACGATAAATATTTCACCCATGCAATTTTTTTTTATTTTCAATTTTATCTTTTATTTGGTATCAGGAAATATAAAGCTTCCTTGTTTAATTCTGAACATATACAATAAAAAAAAATAGAGATATAGTATTAGTTCGAAATTATATGGGTTTTTTTGGGGTTTTTTTTTATTTGAAAGTCCAGTTTGAAAATTCTAAATTTTTAGGAAGAATTCTGCAGGAATTGTTCTTATTTCTGAAAATAAAACAAATATTTTACGAAATCTATGTATAAAATTTTTTTCCTAGAAACATTGATAACTTGATATCTGAGTTATCAAAATACATTCTACTAATGAACAGTTAAGATTGTGAACAAATCTGAGAATGAACACATGTTCAGTTAGCGAAACCTCTAGCTGTAGTCTCCTATGTAGGACATATGAACTAACGTTAGGTATTAAAAGTTTTAGGTATTTAAAGTTTTCCATAATCAGCAGCGAATATGCCATGTAGACAAATAAGAAAGGCGACTGATTAAAAAAGGGCACAGGTATGAACTATGAAAAGTTTTTGGCAACTGTTTGCATTATTTTTTGTAAGCAAAATAGTTATTTTAATTTTTATGGGGGGTTGACGATTGTATTAAAAATGATGATACTGAGTATTGGGTTGTCTATATAGATGGAGTGCTAAAAACTGTACTCGTGATAAAAACTTATAAAAGAAATGCAATATTGCCTTTACATGTAAATAAAACTTCGTAAAAAAAATTATGCATATATTTGTATTTGCTTTTTAGGATCTTCAGAACCCCTACTTTTTAAAAAAGATTTCCAGAAAAATCTATTTTAAATCTAGGAGACCGAAATATTACTTAATATTACGAAGTTACTTAACCGATCATCTATTTGGTATATGGATGTTAAAATAACAAACACGCCTTACCCTTCAAGAATTTCAAGAATACCTTCAGTTTTTTAAAAAAAGAAAAAGCAACAATATCTGATTTTTGCATCTGGAGTCAATTTTCACATATTCATGTTACTATATTTTTAAGACGCTGGGTTTGGGGTTGTGCAAATAAATTGGAGCCCCGTTTATATGAAGTGGAAAAAAGAAATCTCTATCAATTAATAAGAACAGCTGCGTGTTGTCTTACGTCTTCTGACGTCACGTTCTTTCTTTTCTAAAGTTCAGGATAAAATTATATATTTCAGTAAAACATGCAATTTTATTTTGAAGTATTGTAAATGTATATTTGTAGATATGAATTGGTTGTATATTACAACAGTAGGTCTACATGAGGAATCACGAAAAATGTACATATATCTATTCCTTGTAAGTTTTTCTTTGTCAGTTTGTATATTTAAATATTTTACAACTAATCAGTTCTACAGATATTACAATGCATAAATACTTATAGATACTATCATAGAAGTTCTTGGGTATTCTATAAACCTTATAGAATATGTAGACACATATTTATAGACATCGCATTCAGTGGATATTCTACAAAAATATGAATAGATTTTGTTACTGTAAACACATATTTATAGACATTATTATTGACTTTTGTGTTTCATAGATCATATAAATATTACTATAAACAAATATTTAAAAAACCTCATTTTCGAATTCTGTAAGTATTCTACAGAAATTTGCATAGATTCTATAAATATTTTACAAATCAACGTTATTCAGTTTTATAATTATTATACACATCGAAAGATTTTATTGACATTGTTACTGAATTTTATAGATTACTTTCCTAAATACATGAACAGAAAAGAGGCAGAAAATAAATATGTTGAAGAATTTGATCCAAAATTAGATACAGACCTATATTTATGGTGCATATGTCTTAAACCAAAATTCAACCATCTAGCTGATTATTTTAAACGATCAATGCTTGAAATATGCACGAGTTGAAAACCTGATAGAAAATCATCCCTTCGATGTGTTTTAGTTTAAAATTTGACACAGATATCCGATTACAGTAATGTAACCACATTCTATAAATCTCCTACCGGCTCATTGCCTTGATCAATTATAAGTTTTTGCTCGTATGCGGGGGGGGGGGGGAAGTAGATTTCCTTTGACAACATTCACCCGAAATTAGATAGAAAAATGCAAATTTAACGCCAAAGTCACATACCAAATCTTCTTCATTCAGCATTCTCCGTTATTGTATTCACAGACATAGCTCCAAAACTGCATATTTTTAAATAGAAAGTCTTAATTGCAGAAATTCGACAACACTCGAGGTCAAATAATTTCACAATTTTATTCGTTATTTTTTTAACTTTTATAAAATTTCTTGTTCTTATTGGAGACATCAAAAATAAATGGTTCCATATATATATATATATATATATATCTTTTATTAAGAATTTTTTGAACAATAGAACAAGTGTTTTTAAATATCTCTAATCTTTATTTCATCCACTTGCACCAGGATTTATAATCATGCTATTTTATATATGGATTTTGCATTCATTCATTCACAAAGGTTGAATTGAAACTTGTCATTAAAATGTTTCTCCTGATCACGAGGTGTGTGTGTGTGTGTGTGTGTCTTCAGACCTAATAGAGATGAGACTTGGCAATTAATATGTGCATTTTACAGAACTTTCATTTCTGTCGCTAAAAGCACTAATCATTGCAACATTTATTAAGAATCTGTAAATTTCTCTTCCCAATTATAAGACTTAAAATGATAAGGAATTCATATCAAAGATTCTTAACAGTATTTTGCAACTCCCAGATTTCGAGAAAAACTTTTTTTAAAAAAATTAAATCTATTTATCCATGTGTATGTGAACATGATACCTCATAAATGCTAATAGATGATGTTTGACATGAATAACTTCATCCAAAATAAATATTTGAATCAAATTTTCGGCTCGAGGAAGGGCTGGCTTTGAATTTCCGTTGATCTGAACAGTGCGATAATTCAAAATATGTGATAAGTTTGACCGATGAAATTTGGCATTCAAAATTTACTAGTGCGTAGTATTGCATATCAATAAAATATTTTGCACTAGATCCATTAAAAGACATACTGCTTGTCTGTTTTTGTATCGGTGCACATCCAAGGGCGGAATATGCTCTCTGGAGATCCTCAGAGGTTTAATTTCAAGATTCTTTTCACTCCCCAACTTCCAAACCCAGATTTTTTAAAACTTCGTTTTAATTCAATTTTTATGTAAGCAGTTTCTAAGAAACAAATTTTAGATCAAATTAAATAATAAAATATTTAATTGCGGCTGAACTTTATGAGAAATGATTTGAATGCATCTCGATACTTGAAGGTAATTTTTAAATAAAAGGACGAAAAAAAGAAAGAATTACACGTTTATTTTATTACAGTCCCTTAACAGAATAGTGAAAAGAAAAAGGAACAGGAAGTTTTCCCTCGACTGGTGACTGATTGGCTGTTTGTCAGCCAATTGGTCAACTGTCCAAAAAAAAAAAAAAAAAAAAAAAAAAACCACGCCTTATTAATCTAAGAGCGCGAAAGTCATGAAAAAATTTCAAGCATAATGCTATTAAATTTAAAGGACATTTGATTTAATTTGAATAAGGGCAACCACATGGCCTCTGTAAATCAATTAAAATATATCTAAATAGTTCTGAAAATACAGCAAAAAAATTCAAAGGTTCAGAGCCCTAGGTATATATCTATATCTAAGTATCTATCTATCTTGTCTATTTGATAATCTGTGTGTATGCGAATACAATAAATGAAAAACACATCAAGCCAGCACTATAAACAGTTTTTAAAACAAAACTGTCAATTAGTATAAAATGTTGGTCCAAAATTCGTTAAAATTTGAAACACTTATGTATATTTTGGAACAAAAATGAAGAAAATGCTATAATTGAAATTTTATTTTGTTGTTTTGGCATCCGAATAGCTTATCTGACATCAAGTCTTGGAGTAAAACAAAATAATAGAAGACAGTTTATCTATTCATTATTTAGATAAAAGTTTATGAAAATATTTAAAAGATAATTATTCTCGCCTTTATTAACGATTTCCTTTGCGTTCATACTCTTTCTATGAGAAAATAATTGAATAATGCAAATAATAAATAATTTGAATTTTTCTGGGCCAAAGAGCGATAGTTTGTTATTGGCAGACGTGTGATTTTGTCTTGTATGAGCTTTAGATCGATGACTTTTGGCAGATGAATAGGTATCTTTGAAATTCAAAAATTAGTCAATTATTATTAAATATTATTCAATTTAAAATACATTAGGTAAATACATATTATATTCGATATAATGTTAATATGCCTATATATAGATATAGATACATATAAATAACTATAAATACATATAGATATTGAAATATAGATGTAGATATGCATTTCGATATATGCCATGAAGAGTAATGTAAAATAAAATATGGCATGAATACAAATCACGATAAAAAAAAAAAAAAGAAACTATGGAATTGCACCTTTATTTTCGTTGAAATATTTCGATATGCATTGTTATATTTCAGCATTCCTTTTAGCGGTGGAAGATTTCAGAGACATAAAATAATATTACCTTATCAGCACGGCAATTCATTGTTTACGACTATTTTCTCACAACACTTAATAAACAGTCAAACCAAGTTAACTAAACAAATCTCAACTCCAGCAGTGCTGGTTGCCTTATCTAGAGCATTCCCCTATATCAAAAAAGAATCCAAGCTGAATTTGAAGGTGAAGGGGAAGGGGAAGGAGTTAGAACTCTTCCGAATGCCTATCGACGTTCCAATTCGAACTATGCTGACGGCCCCTCTCCCAGATCACGTGATTCCCTAAAAGTAGGAAGGCGGAAATTCACCGTCTCCTGTCTTCGAAAACAAGAAAAAAAGAAAAGAATAAGAGCAGAACAGGGGTGAAGAGGAAGCTTTTATCCCCCTCCCTTCCTGCAGTTTAAGATCCGCATCACCACACCTCGAGAATCCTGCAGACGACTTCTTTCCAGCCCAGAGGTGCAACGCGAAATTCGGTCCTTCCCCTGAAAAAGTATATTTGCTATTGACACACACATGTAAGTCCCATCATATTTCTGCATCTTCATTTGAAATGTTGTTTAAGTCTGTGAACCGTTGTTTTTTTTTTTGTTTTTTTTTTGTTTTTTTTACTCAAAATGTTGCTCGCTTTATTGTTTTTGAAAAAAATGTAAATTAAGCTACTGATTGAAATATATCGGCAACAGGTGTTACTGTCCAAAATGCACCTGGTGCCCAAAATGAGGGTATAAAAGGGAAGCTGTAACTATTAATGGAACTGAGATGCTGAAAGAAATGTCTTTACCTTTCATATTTACCTTTCTGATTAATCAAATGTTTGCTTGTCTTAATAATTTTGGAATTTGGTTAATTTTGAAAAAATTTGATTGATTTATTATTGTAAAAATTGCATTTTTCTTCATAAAAATAATAATTTATTTAGTATTATACATTTCATATTTCATGTAACTAGCAGCAAAATGTATATTATTTAACAAAATACTATTATGAACTTTGAACGTGAAGAGTTATTCTGAAGATTCAAACTAAAATTCTATTCAATAAATTCTTTATTGTATTAATATAAATAAATATTCAGATAATTGGGCTTAATACAGAGACTACGCCTTTAGTGTAACAGGATATAACTTTTTATACCAATTTATGTATGTATCCTCCCACCTCTGCTTTTAAGTGATATTTGATCAATTTTGTCTTGTATTCCTTATTATTCGCTCCAAAATATATTTTCCTTTACTTATATTTGTTTGTAACAAATTAATGGTGGCACTTATTTTTTTTTTTTTTTGCACGTATATTGCTTAGCAAATAACTGAAATAATGCTAAATTTTAAGTATATGGATTTTTTTTTATCAAAATGCAATCAAAGAATTGAAATATAATAATCTCACGATTTTTCACTGTTATTAATACCTAAATGTTGTTAAAATTTTAAGCACTTGTAAAGAAAACTTTATTTAACATTCACACAAAACAAAAACCGATTTTATTTATTATTTTGTTAAACAAAGTCAACAATTTGTAAAAACAAATATACCGTTTACTAATGTATAATTGAAAGTGTAGATCCTCTTTTGTAAATAAAAGCTATTTAAAAGCCTTTTCAACATGATTCGCGCCCTTTTTTGGTCATTTTAGAAATTATTCGCTCTTGCCTCTAAAACCATGCGGATTATCAGAAAATGTTTTTGCATATTGGTCTGAATTGATAAAAATTGCGAAACAAGTTTCAATTAACAGGAAATGCAAAAATTCCCTATTTTTAAGTAAATCTTGAAAAAAAAATCATGTTTTTCCTGATTTTATATTGCACCTTCAACAACAACGAAAAAAAAACATTGTATACAATTATTGTATTTTCAAATACATAAAGCGTTCAAATCTTAAGTACATTTCTTATTTATCTTAGATCTTAATTTCAGATTTGGAAATGAGTGTTATTTCGTTTTAAGATTTTCGCCACTAGGTTTGCTTTAAGCTGATTTACATTTGACCTACAAAAAAGCCGAATGTTTCAAAAAGTATAGATTTAACTTCATATTCCGCTTCCAAATTTTATTTATCTATGTCTTTATGCCATACGGATTGCGTTTAAACACGTGGCTATTGACACAAAATGCTTAATGGCATTGATTCCATTTGTAGTATAGCGTACTTGTTTCATCCAGAAACTTTTTGTCGTTAATTAAATTTGAAAATAATCAGATTTATTTGTTTTACGAATAAATCCAATTTTATAAATTTTTTTTTTTTTCATAAAATATGCTACTTGGTAGCTAGGATATGTAGTTTAATAATCTCGATTTTGCTTTATAAAAGAATTTATTCCCGTTCCATAACAATTTTTGTTCCAATTTTAACTTATTTGAAAATCCAATTATGTCTATTTTTTTTTCATTCTTTCATCTACATAAATATTAATCAAACGGAATTTTTTTCTAAAAAATTAATGCTAATAAAATATTTCTGAAAAAAGTACAGTTAAATAGAAATGATTTATTATAAAATATAAATTGCAATAATATTTAAATGGAGAATCTAATTTTGGTTTTTTGAAGAACAAAAACATAAAGCATGTTATATATATATATATATATATATATATATATATTCTAAACATCAATTTTTTTCTTCGAATTTCAAAATGTTCTGTTTAGACAATCTTAAAATAAGAATAGGTAAAATAACAAAAGAAAAAAAATTAATGAGGGTTTTTCTTTTTTACTTTCAAAATATCGGAAATTATTAATACTTTTATTTATACAAAAATGTTTTGCAATTGGAATCTTTTTATTACTGTTGGTGTTGACTATTCTATACTGTTTCATGACTATTATTCAAAATTTCAATTATTTATTTTAGAATTCTATATATTTATCAAAGATTGTTTTTATATAAATGATTTGTGTATTATAAATCAATAATTAAAAATATCTTGCAATTGCCAGCTTTTTATCTGTGCCATAAAAAAAAATAGTTTACCAAAATTTCTTTCTATTTGAAGTAGAAGTATAAATTACAAAGAATTAAGAAATTTTCTGATAATAAATTACTGTCCCAGCTACCTTTGCAATTTTTTTTACGATTAAATGAATTAGTGCATTTCCCTCTTTATCCCCCCCTTTGCAGCTGTGACCTATAATATTCCGAGAAATAAAGTTTCGAGTGACCCCTAAACAAATAATTTCAAGTAAACAAGCTACACTTCAAAAGTTTTCTTCTGCCTCTTGGCAGGTAAAAATAAGAAAATAAAAATAAAAACCAGGCGCGGTCTGTTGTAAAAAAAAGTGGGGTGGAGCTCGCGTTTCCGGTGTTCGAAAAGCGAGAGTTCACCCCTCCAAAGATCTTTAGAGATGTGGGGGAAGAGGGAAAAGGTTCGACTTTGTGGAACATTTCCTTTCTTAGGCAGAATCCTCCTCTTTTCATCTCCAGCGAAGTTCTTACCTGCCCATTTCATTTCCTGTCCTACCTTTTTAATTGAATGGACCCACCCTGATTGCTACTGTTAAGATACTCGTTGATGGATGGGGCTAAGATTTTCAGGGGGGTGGCAGATCAGGTTAAAAATGTGGGGGTCAAGAAAGAAAATGAGCTGGTTTTCTTTCGGCGCTCGTTTCTGAGGTATGTAGATTGACAAGGATTAGGGGGTCTGTGAAAGAAGGATGCAATAAAAATTCTTATCTTTTTCCAAGAACTGTTGCCCTTAAAGAAAGAATTTTTATTGCATTCAGAAGGGACCAAATGATCCCCTGCAGCAAATTCCAGGTCTAGTCGTAATTCCAAGTAGCGTCGAATACGTTAAAGGCAATGAATATTTCATGAAGGCCTTCTGTTAAATGTCGAGGTAAAATAAAATATCTATTTGAATTTTAAAATTGTCTGTACAAAAATCAAACTTTTCGTCTGCAACTTAAATTCGAAAAATTCTGCGCGATAAATCCATTGGCGGAATTTTAACTACACGGATTGAGTAGATGCTTAGAGCTGGGGAGGTAGGGGAACATAGTGAAATGAATTGAAAATTTTAATTTAGATAATAAAAGAAATTGCAAAAAACAGGAATTTCTGCGTTATAAAATATTGACATAATAGCAATACTAAGTCAAGTAAAATTGATCAAATTCTCATCTGTTTTATTATATTCAGCTAGTTGTTACAATAATTATATACACAAAGTATCAACTTAAACGTAATTATGCACAAATGTGGATTTTGTACAGTCATGAATCTTGACAAATGAACAAATAAGAGCTTAGTCATGATAAATAAATAAATAACAACATAGTCATGATAAATAAATAAAACCTATGTGTTTGCTCAACCTCTAATAGCCACCTGTCTAAATGCTTCACTGAATCAGTATCCCTTATCTCAACTTTGTAAGCTTATCTAAAACAATTACATCTGACTATTTATATATTTATTATCTGACTTATATATCGAATTAAAGAATTTTTTTATTATTAAATAGGAAATTACTTGTTACCCTTGGCAACCAGATTTTCTGCTCAGAAAAAAATTTCACGTGTTGTTTGATAAGACTTAAATTAATTGAGTCCTCTCCTGCAAATTTTTATTCGGGAAATCTTAAAGCTGCGCATATTGGGAAATAAAAGTAGAAATGGAAGTGAAATTTCTACTTTGGTACAAAGAACATCAAGAACGGAAAAAAAATTTATAGATTTCTTTGGAAAAACAAGCATCCATCTCTACATAAATAAAAATCCTTTAAGTATTTAAATTATCCTTTAAATTCTAAAGAGAATTTAAATAATAATAAATGTAACATGTAGGAAACATCATATAATTAGAAAGTTGAGTAAACTCGTACATAAAGAGGTTAAAATTGGAAAGGCAGGAGAGATTTCCAGTTGGGCAGGTGCTAATTTTATTGATAAAAGTGCATGTTATATTTCAATAAATATATACATTGATGCTTTATAATTATCTTTCTATGTGCATTATGTTATTCTAGATTTAGAATTTTAACACTGTAGAGGGACGAGACTCTTTATTATGTGTTATGCCATGGATGAAAGAATGAGTTCAGTTTCAGGAACTACTTTTTATTAGCGGGTTAAGTTCCACGGCACAAACATTTAACACAAGCATATTGAAGAACAAGGCATAGAACAAATACACACGGCAAGCAAGGACAACACAAGAGACAAGAATGAGGAATCATGGGAAAACATGGCTCTTGATAGGTGACTCTAGTAGCGCCACCTATGAAGAAAGGAGAAGGCAGCAATTGTAACCGCTACAACACTTCTTTTTAGCGTTTCCGCTTGTTAGATGATATATTTTATTCCATATAACCAGGGCCGAATTCAGCTCTCTAGGAGCCCTTTTCCCTATACCAGATATTTAAATTTAATTCTCTATTTAAAGCAATTTCATGTAACAAATATGTGTAACTTTGAAAAACATTTAATTACTCATCCCTTCTGAGGGACTTGGTTTCAATATTTTACATATTAAAAAAAAAAAGATTCAAGATTTAAATTTAAAAGCAATTTTAAACGAAACAGTAAAAATACATTTGACCACACTTTTAAACACTGTTTAATTATGGATTTTGACATTTATTAAATTATAAAGCAATATATTTCCTGGTAAATATAAAATAAAAAACTTCTAAAAAATAATTAATTATGAATATTATATTAACATTTAAACCCTACTTGATTTTAATCAAGCTGTGCATTAGTATCTGTTATAAAGGGAGCAGATTATATTGAAATTTCAGGCCCTTCAATTCTGTAAGACCCCTAGACTTTCTTCACTTGACAGTTCTGCCCTGAATGTGCTATCAAAATGAAATATAGTTTATGAACTGCATTCAGTTGTAACCCACGTGTATTTTGTAGCATAGAGTGCACATTACTATATTTATAAATGTCGTATGTTTTAAAAGAACAATTTATTATTTTTCATTTTTTTTATCGGCCGGTAGAGATATGGATTGTTTCAAAATAATTCACATACATTCAGCGATTTTTAACCCAAATTCACTTAACCGCGTAAAAAAATGTAAATATATGATAACGTCAAGAAAAGAACGTGATGCATTTCATCTCAGAAAGAGAAAGAATTTAATTTTAATAATTTACATCCAATTCGCAAATTTCCAACAGGTAATCGCCGAAAGACACTATGCTAAATAAGGCAGCAGATAAATTGTTTAAAAATATGCCATTGGTGTATTTGGCGAATAAATTTACAACTATTGTTACAATGAATTAAATAATATGAAGGATAAAAATATTTTTCCAAGTATAATTGGTCAGTTTCCTATCTATTTCATCATGTTCAATTAGACATTGCCCAATTTATATAAACAGATCTTCTGCTTTAAATAATAGGGTGTTCTATGTGGACTTATTATAGTCATAAATAAATGATAAACTGTTCAGTTTTTAAAACAAAAAATTAATTCAAAATATATAATTAACATTTTAATTAAGTTTTTTTTAAAAATGTTGAAATGTGAATCTAAATTGAACAGTTTGCTTTAAATCAGGGCTCTCATAATGTACATTGTCCAGAGGTGCAAAATGTCTACATATGCCACTCATTCTACCGCTGCTATAAATGCAATAGTTTCCTTCTAAAGCCAAACACTTAATATCTTCCCAACAAATGGCATAGCAAGTTTTAACAACAAATAGAGTTCCAATTTGTAGGCAGTGCTTGTTAAGGACTAGCACTTTTCTCGATTGTTCTTCGTTAAGGGGTGATACGCAGAAACAGGAGCAGTATTACGACTCCTAATTTCGCAAATAATTAGAATTCATCCTGTTGCTAAATGTAAATTTCTCCACTTTTCATCTTTCCGTATCCCTCCCCCTTTTTAACTAAATAAACACTTCTTTAAGCATGCGTAAAACCGTGGTTGGTTTCCTACGAAAATTAATTGTAAATCGAATTCTTGTAATAATCTGTATTAATGAATTCCTTTTGTGAGTAATGAATCCTCTGTAGTACGAATTATTTTTAGTTGCCAAGCTGATTTTTGGAAGGTTTTCTTCCAAGCGAGACACAAATATGGGGCAATTCCTGCTCCTGCTTGCAAGCCCTCCAGGAAGACGACCGACCCCTATTTATTCAAGCTTTGCTAAGATCTTAGCACACAGAGTATCTTCCTTCACTCTGTCTTCCTATTCTAAACATAAAAAGGTGGGGGGGGGGGAGGTAATGTTAGCTTTTGATAGTAGAGAATTTTTCGAATTTTTTCAAATGGCTCCAGAAACAGCTGAAATAAGATTTTAGGATTGAGATAGTCATATTGTTTTTTTCTGCTGTATCTGTAATAATGAGAATAAAGCATAGTGTGCTAAATTATCTTAATTCGAAACATATCATTCAAATAAGAACTATTTTTTATTTTTATTTATTTTTTAAATTATACTTTACTTATTGATATTTCATATATTTTTTTACTTTTATCATGTGAGAACATGATGTTGCTTTGGTTAGGGAGTTCTGAAGCTCGAAATAGCGTAGGCAATGAATGTTGAAGCACGAAATTGAGTAGGCAATAAATAAAGCCTAGATGGCAATTTTCATCATTATCTTTCAATCGCATACTTTTTTTTTAACCTGCTTTTACCAGTACTGCGTTATTATTGTGTATGCTTCTTTGAAAGCAGATGCGTTTATAAAAGGTTGACCTGCTTTTACCAGTATTGCTTTATTATTACGTATGCTTCTTTGACAGCAGATGAGTTTTTAAAAGGTTGACGTAGAACTATGACATCATAGCTGTTATTTCATCTCAAAATCGGTCGAGTTCCAAACTTGTCAGCTAGAAAAATTAAAAATGGAAGTTTAAAAAATTATCACATTTTATATATAATGTGATAATCAGTCTCTCTCTCTCTCTCTATATATATATATATATATATTATATATATATATATATATATATATATATATATATAGAGAGAGAGAGAGAGAGAGAGAGAGAGAGACTGATAGAGAAGCCTCGTGATTGTTTCAAACCGGTTTAAACTGGTTAATGACTTAAATTAAGACAAATAATGACTTAAAAAATAATGTTCTCACACGATAACTTGAAATTTGCGATCGTTGATTTCATTTTAATTTTATCTTATAATTGGGCTTGACGAAATAATTTTTGGCTATAATAAAATAAATAATTGGCTATAATAATTTGGGTATAATAAATGGAGTGGATAATTTTTTAATCTCAAAATTACTCTCTTACGAACAAAAAAACATCCTTTAATCAAAAGCAAAATATCCGAATGCATTAGATTTTCACTTTACGCATGCACGCAATACATAGTAAATTAGTTCAAAATCGTTTATCTAATTATCAATTAGTGGTAGCATTAATCATTTTCTGTATGAAATATTAATTGATACAATACTGAATCCTCTCTGCAGTTTATTAAAAATCACAACCATTTAGTATATTTTCTATATTTGTAAAAATTCTTTGCTGTTTACCTATGAAATGCAGGGCAATACATAAAACTGCATCTGTGTTTTTATAAATTAACAGTAGATGGCAGCACAAGTCAACGGCGGTTAATAACAATTTCTTCACAGGGAAAATAAATATAATTGCTATATCATATCAATACTTTTATTTATAATGAATTTATCCATTGCTACCAAAAAGTTTTTGGAAATTTTTATTAGTTATATATACTCTGTTTCTATTAATAAATTCTAAATTATGGAATTCTTTCATCTTTTCCCGCTATTTACCATTCATTATCTTAATGAAAAACAGGAATACTCTTTTGGTTTAACGAGTTAATTTTTTCATATTATCTTATTCTCATATCTTTGACGATGAATGATATTTTCTGCTTTAAATTGAAAACTTTACACTAATTAAATTTTCCCATTTTTATTCAATAGTATTCCTCTAAAAAAAGCATAATGTATCTATTCCAATAATTAATTTTCGAAATTTTTTAATTCTTTAACACATATTTCATTAAAAAATATTTATGTAGACAATTTTTTCGAAACGAGATCATAGCTTTACATATTTAAACCCCAACCCTGCCCTTAAAAGGAAACAACTTATTTTCTTTCATATCTAATCTACTTTATTAGATATTTCAATTTTTTTTATCTTTATTATTGAACCCCGATAATTGGCCATATTATCAAATTATTAAGGCAGACAAAAAGCAAAAAAAAAAAAAAAAAAAGGATACGAAAATTGGGTCAAGGTTTGGCGGAAATGTACATAGAATATTTTCTAATGGATTAGCGGCATATCTAATTTAGAAAAGGCGGTCTTTGCTATAAAAGCGTGTGGATAAAAGTCTTTTTTTAACTGTAATTTCTTTTATCATCTCAATTCCAGAGCTATATAATAAAGCACAATAGAATTTTATTAGAAAATCAATGGCCACAAACAAAAGCTTACGCGAGACTTTTTAGAGAGTTCTTTTTATAAAATATTAATCGTGATTTAAGAATTTTACAAATTAAACTAAATACAAAAAATTTAAGTAATTTTCCTATCTCGAGACAAAATGTAAGAGTAGACAAATATATTATATATGCATTTATAAAATAATATTTGCCAAATAGATTATTAATATTTTGACAAAAATGTAATAAATAATTTTATATAATTTATCTCGGTGCCGTGGAAACGCATTAAAATTTTTGAAATGATTGGAATGTTGAAAGAACTATTCAGCTGTGGTGTTCTGTGGTGTTTTTTTTTTCTTAAAAAACACTACAGTTCCTTAAAATTTTTTGAATAAATAAAATTTAATTCTAAAGAGCAGATTTTTTCGATATTTTGCAATATTCCTGTTCTGATATTCTTTTTGAATGTATAGAACATCTATATGCGGATATTCAATCAATAAGATTTGTTCTCCTCCCATTTTTGGAATCCGTTTCTCTTCCTTGTAATTACGAACGAAACATACCTCATTCATTGTTCGAACACTAGGGTACAGGAAACCCGCCAGGTTCGGGCAGGTGTTGCTTCACCCCCCGTAGTTCCAGGTGATACACCCAGCTGAGCTTCCGCAACCAATCCTCTACTACAAATATCCTCTTTCACAAATGATTTTATCTTTGGCGCTGTTTTCGTCATTTAATGGGTTACACTTCGTTTATGTGGACTGCAAACGATTTCTCTGCTTTTTGTTTAATTTTATAAGTATTGTCAGTGACTGAAAGAAATATATGCATTTTATTTTATATCAGTAATATTTTTAATTTCATGATTAATGCTGCATGCAAGATAAATTTATGTAAAATATTTTTATTTGTATGGAAGATTTAATTTTCATAAATTTGAAGTATTGCGTTTTCGATTTCTTCAATTTTATTGGGTCATAAATGATAATTATTGAAATTTGAATTTGAATCTGAAGTAAGATATTTGATTTTCGGTTTCAATTTTAAATTATTTTTTAATATTACAATGAACCTTTTTTTAATCCAGCTGAGATACATAGTTTTATAAATTTAAATAATTAAAGAGAGGTGAATTTTATTTTTTAAATTTCATATTTCAGATGATGAAATCACTTTACATTAGTATTGCTAAGTTTCTTTTATATAATTCTTTTATATTTCATGAAGCACATGAAATATAAATTATGTTTCTTATACTGAACTTTTTATCGACCACTTTATGTTCTTTTAGAATTTTTCATAATAAATGATATATAATTAACTATTAGAAAGAACATCTGTTTAAAAAGACATATTTTTAAGATAAAATTTCATATTTAAATAATAGTTAGAAATATTTATTCTTCCTATAAAATTTACAATAGCAATATAGTTGATAAGAAAATGACTACATTTTATTCGAGCAGTCTCCCCCCCCCCCCAGTTAAATATGCAATTATATTTTTGATGCAACTTACATAGAAATTAAGCTTGTGAAAAATCAATTATTCTGATTTTTCTTTATGACTTTTATTATTGTGAATATATATATTATATACATATCATGTTTTCAGCAAGATGCTGTGTCCAGTAGAATGTGGTGCTCTGCCTTCAGTGGCGTGGCCAGATAGGGGTCTTTCTTCCCTCAGTATTCTTCCAACCCCAACCAAAATATGGGAAAAGCAGAGGTATTCCTCTATCTACAAAATCATTGAGGATTATTCAAAGCAGAGACATGCGCAGAAAATTAACAATTCTTTGCTGACGTCACGTGGGTTAGACTGTAATGAACCGAATTTACCTTCAGGTAAGATAATTATTTTGCTTTATATATTACACCTTAAGTTAAGATTGTTTTGAAAAACCTAAACATTCAAATAAAAATAAAAATGATTTGTTTTTTTCCTTGAATTTTATTTGAATATCAAAATTTAATTTGCAAATGTAGTTTTAATAATTTAACAATTCTATATTTTGAATTCAAAATTATCTTATTTGAATTTTAAGTGATTGCAAAGTATCGATTTCTGCTAAGAGATATTTATCTGCTACTCAATCTAGTTATCATATTATTCAGTTGTAAGTCCTAATATCAGAAAAGAGATAATTTTTAAGTCACGCTTTTCTTATCTACAATAACTGTTGACAGAATTAAAATTTATTCTATAAAAACTATCATTAAAGCAGCTGTTTTTTTTTTTTTTTTTTTTATTTTTCTGAGAGGATGAATAAATAAATAAAATAAAAAGGCTCAAAGTTCAGATAAAAACTGCTCAAAATATTGACTTTCCAATTATATTTGCTTTCAGAGCAGTTCATGTGATTATGAGTGGCTTCCGCATTTTATCAACAATGTTTAACGAAGTTATTGATCGGAACTTTTGTTTGATACGACAATGCTTATAGACTGAATGACATCTACAAATCACAGAATACATTCAAAGCGCGCTATAGGGTTGATCTTACACTCAAAGTTACCAAAATTATTAGATAATTTATCTTCAATAATCGGTGTTTAGTAAGAAGCAGTTCAAAATTTTTATTAGTTGGAAATTATTCGAAATTTTGAAATTTTTATCTCAACATTTTCAGAGAACATTGCTGTACAAAAAACAATTTTTATGCCACTTTAAAATCCAAAAAATGAATTTCACTGTAATAACAATTTTTTTCTCCAATTTTAATAAATTTCTCAAAATATTGCAAAATATATTTGATAACATTTTTTATTATTTTAATAACTGCGTTTATATACTGGAGCATTAAGATAATATATTTATTGTTTTTGTGTACACATTATCGTTGCTATAATAAATAATTTGTTGATAAATAATACACAAATATATTTTTTCAGCCTAAAAAAATCTCTCAATTTTTTTGGTAAATTTTCTGCTACAAGCGCATAAAAGTTCTTAACATTTTCTTTCCTAACTGTATTACAGCGTTTCTATACGAGTTCCACATAAATTTCTTTAAATAAATTTCTATATTTCTTGCAATTTTTTATGTTACTATAAAAATAGCATGCTTCCTTCCTTTTTAATAATTACAAAAAATATTTCACAATTATATATGTATTTAATAATTAATATTTTAATAATTTAAATATGTTTATTAGTTTTAAAATAATGTTTTTGTTTTTCAAATTATGGCCATGAAGCAGTTGGCGTAAACAGATTTTAGAATTACGTAAAAGAATTTCGAATATGAAACCAAACTTAAAATATTAAAATAAACGCGCTATTGCCGCGGTCACTGGCATGAAATTAACACTTATGAATCGAAATCAAAAGATTTAAATTTTCATTTATTTTGGAATACGGCTGATTATAATTTATTTGTGTAAAACTATTCTTCTTCGTTTATAAATTCATCATGTCAATCCGAAAATATTTTCTAAAATTATCGTTTGCTTTTTCTAGATCCTAGACAGTGGAGTCGGGAGGACGTAGCCAGATGGATCCAATACGTCAGCACTACCCACCAGCTACCTACAGTACATCTGGAACGATTTGCCATGAATGGAAAAGCCCTATGTTTGATGTCAATGGACATGTTTGTCAGTAGAGTACCACTAGGAGGAAAACTTCTTTACAAAGATTTCCAGCTTAAATTGAGCAGAGCACTCTACAGCTGAGTTCAGCCAATTGGAACAATTTGATGAGATTGCCTGTGAAAAGATGTGGCTCGCGCTACAACACCTGGATGATGAATGTTCAATTTTTCATATCAAATTCGTGGCAGCAGTTCAACCGAAATGAGATTATCGTCTGATTTGGTTTAGTGAATAGAATAATTATTTGTATTAGAACATTTTATTCTTTTTTTTTCTGTCATATCAGAATATTGTTCAAAATATGTTCCTGTGTGAATCAGAATGGAATTCTGTTCTCTTTGTAAATTCGCTTGTGTTATTTATGGTCTTTCGCCTTAGTTGTTCGTCTAGAATATTTTCGCTTAATTGTTGCTGTTGTTTTATGCGTATTTTCAGAGCTTTGTAAAACAATTTTTAGTGCATATTTTTCTTCCATAATTCATTTAAAGCGCATTCGTGATAAATAGATATCGCAGTTTTTGAGGTAGACTCAACATATTTTTTTTTTTTTCTTTTCGTGGCAAAATAAATTAAAGAAATATTTTCATATTAATTATTTTATACATTACGCCTACATCAGCATACGCTCATTTGAAGTAAAATATTCCTTCAATTTTTCTGGGTATTTATGAATATGAATCTAATTTATAATGTTATATGACTTTGTTTCTTTAATTATTTTGACAAAATTTTATTTAGAAATTATTAAGATTTAAAGGAAATTCTTCAATTGCACTTGATACCAAAAAAATTTGATATAAGTCATTGATTTAATATCACTTTAAAAGTGCATTTAAAAAGCACTTCTTATCAAAAGTTCCTAATTCAGATCATTAAAAAAAAAGGGTTAATTTTTTTTAATCTTCTTTGTAGCTAGAGGGTTTAATAAATAATCTACCAATCTAGAGAAATATTTTTTATTTATTTATGATGAAACAATTATAAACGCTGTGGCTTAATTAAGGTTTAACTGGTTAAAATTGGTGTAGATTATTTTTAAAGATATTCATCTTTTTACAGTAATTTCTGATTATTGCATATTTTTTTTATGTTTATTTAATTTTTTTAAATGCGAAAAATTGAATTTCTTGTAAAAAATTTTCATTTGAAGTTAAATAATTATATAAAAAGTTTAGGATTTTTTTTCCTGCAGAATAAAAGCATATCAATGAATACAGCAAATTTAAACCATCTATAGGATTTTTAATTTTTTTTGTTCGCTTCAGTTTAATTGATAATTTTTCAGAATTTTATAATACATTTTTATATAAAGTCGTTGTTTTATATGACAATAGTCTTTTATAATGCATTTTTTATAAAAATATCTTATTTTATTTAATTTTGTTTCATGTTTATAAATACAAAATTTTATAACCGAATTTACTTTCTTTTTCTCTAATTCTAGAATTTTATTTTATGCACCGTCATACGGTTTTATACAATACATTATTTTAAAATTTCCAAATTTGATTATCAGTTAATGTACTAAAATAATTGAGTATTTTAATTTATGTCAATATAGCCGCTTGGTAGTGAATTTAAGAAAATGAATTTCAAATTTTCAAGAGATGATTATTTTTTCAATCCATGTCAAGGATAAAACAATTTAAATCTTCTAATAAATATTTAGTTAAGGAAATTTATAATTTTGTTAGTATACATAAAATTAATATTAATACATTTTTAATTGAACTAAAAATATTTTAAATAAAAAATATTACTAGAAAACTAATAAAAGAGTACTTTTAAAAATCAATTTAATTAAATTTATTTTTGAATTAATTCCACTTTTATGTCACAGTACTATTGTGCTTATATACCTTTTATTTATTTAATTACATAGAAAAGATTATATGATGGCTAAATGTTTTCCCCTTCTTGCCTTTATTGATATACAGCCCTATTTTTTAAAAAGTGTATTTTAGGGAGAGAATTCTCATTTCATTCGGCTCTCTAGTTATTGTGTTCACTTTTACAGATTGTATATAATTACTTATGTTCCTATGTAAACTTTGATGGTGATTCTTTTTTTATGATTATAGCTAGTCAATGCAAAAGCTATAATATAAAAAAATAAATAAGAAAAATCTTATGTTTGTGTTGTGATTTATTTCCGATAATAAACATTTTCTCCACAAAATATTTCTGTATGTTTTTTACTGTTATCATTATAATTTTTTTATAATAATAGGTGAACCCGAAAATACTTGCCATTGCTAGATTAATAATTTTCAGCAATTTATTTCGCACAAAATAAAAATAAAATTTAAGCTGCATGAGCATGTTACTCATCAATAGGAAAAATATCAATTTTCATCAGCATGTTGCCATCACATTGATAGAAACTCGAATTTAAAAAATGAGTTAAATATTTAAGTAAATTAAACATACAAAATATACAAAAATGTAATTTTCATCACATGTCTATATGAAACGAAATAAATATAAAATGATATTTTTTTAAAAATTAAATGTAAGGAAAAAATTTCTATGATATTTTATAATGCTTATATTACTAATTCAATAAACAATTTTATTTAAGGCAAATAGGGAAATTTGAATATTACTATCCTATAATATGGATAATTATAGACCACTTCATCGATCGTCTCAAAGAAGCTGAACATCTCTCAGGGTTTCTCAAGAGTGGAGAGACTACAAAAACGTTGATTGTTCTAAAATTGCAATATTCAAAACTTAATGATTCGCTCAAATTTGATCATATAAGATAGAAACGTTTATTTATTTATTTAAAAGTTGGAGTGTTAAGAATATTTTGCAGAATGATTCCTTTGGACCAAAATATTGCCTAAAATTTAAACTTCATAATTTTTGGAAATATATTTATAGACTGAAAATATATATATATATATTATTGACTTCATTTAAATACTTTTGAAAATATAATTAAAAACTGAATTTTGCGATGAATCCATAAAATTTTTGTTGAATACTTCTTTGAGATATTATAAATTATGAAAATTATTTTGTAGTGCACACAAGACTTCGATGTCGAACGACTCTGCTTTTATTTCTTATTTTTTTTAAAGACCTGCTTGGTTCCAGTAAAATAGTGCCTTCATATTGATTGCAGTTTAATCATTTGCAATTTAACATTGAATTTTATGGCCGCTGATAGAAAATTAGAGAGAGATTCGTAGTACAATGAACAGAATTGCTTAAGACCAACATAATAGTATAAGAGAATTGTATGACTATCAAAATTTGAAGATTAAAAATATTTTGATGAAAAACCTATTATGAGACCCAGTTACATAAAATATTTAAAAAAATTTAGATAGTATTAATACTGGCGAATCGGTTGATTGCTAAAGGCGATTAATGTTACAATAGGTTTGTCGATACTACTATGTTCAGTGGTCGACTGTACACAAGGAGAAAAAGTATTACAATAACGATATATACCTCCATATAATAGGAAATCGTGTGATACTAGCCTTAGAATAGATGGGAAAAGGTTCCTTAAATCCTCTGTTAGTATCAATTTAAATTAAATTAAAACAATGAAACTGGCATTATTATTTGTTTTGGAAAAAAAATCCCAAGGACAAGAAATTAAAAAGAAAGTCATTCTATTTGCAAGACAAAAGTCGGTAAATGAAAAGTTTAGCAATTGAAATGGAGAATATAATTTAAATAAAAAAAAGCGGAAATAGTCATCTCGATAATTTCTAGCATAATTTATTGAAGATTTTAACCCTTTCCTCTGTATAAAGTTGCGAACCTTGAGCAAAGGCAACGAACGCTACGAGGGCTCAGATTTTTATTTTCAATCTTGATAGTTGTTAAAGATAGATAGTTGTTGATAGTTAAAGATAAATAAAATAAGATAAAGAAAATCCGTTGTTATGTGTTAACTGTACGATGGCGGACAATAATTGCAATTGAATGGTCTTTGGCGGGAATATGGTAATTAAAACTTAACATACCATCCTTGGCGATCAATCGCTGACATTCGATTATTATACACAAGCACCAGAAAAGCAAATATGTATTTTGCACGCCCCCCCCCCTTTTTTTTTTTTTGATTGAAATCAAGATTTGACACAAAACTACAATTTGCTTACAAGATCACATACAAATTCATTTACCTAAGTTGTTGCGTTTTTAAATTATCGCATTTAAATGCATGCAAGAGTCCCCATCGGCTCCAAATTTGGCCACTTTTCCGTTAGCCGGGCGCAAATGTCGCCAATTGTAAACCAAACGCGAACTTGGCTGAATTCGACATTAATTGGCGATTTTTCGCTTGCACCCAGCTAACGGAAAAGTACCCAAATTTGTTAGGGATTTTACATTATAAGTGTTAAATCTGTGTATCAAATTTTATCAAGTCCTTTACAACATGTTGTTGTAAAGGACTTGATATGTTCTTTTATAGTTTCTTATCCCCTTCTACATGGATTTAATTCAAATTTTGATAGAAATCAACAGATTTGATGCAAAAACCGTAAACAAATTTTATCTTTCTAGCACAAAGCGTTTTTGAGTTAACATGTTTACAGACTGGCAGATAATTTTAAAATGCGTTTTTCAAAGCCAGGAAAGTCAGAAAAACTGTTTCTTCAAAACTTCGAGTTCGAAAGATTTGGCGATTATAGAACTTTCTCTTTGGATACATATTGTATTTGGGAAATTGAAAATGAAGGAAGACAAAAAAAATATTTTTTATTATTGGTATTATTATACTTTTTTTTGAGTAACTTTTAAGCCATGTTTAATTTATCAAATAAATTAAAAAAAAAAATTCTGAAATGATTTATTGTTTTTAAAAAGGAATTAAAATTTACAAACACAATGTGAAAATATAAATTGATTTTCCAAATTTTTTTCTCCGAATTAACATTAATCTTAAAAGCATTGTGTGTTAATTATTAATTATAAAAGTTTGAGCCATGATTTTGTACAAGTAAAACTACAAGTAAAAAAACTACACAACAAGTAAAATACTACAAGTAAAACAAATGAACACTACTACAAGTAAAACTACAAGTAACTACAAGTAAACTACAAGTAAAAAACTACAAGTAAAACTACAAGTAAACTTCAAGTAAAAACTACAAGTAAAAAAAATGAAACTGTTTGTTGGAGCTGTCTTGGATTTGTGTTGAAAATCTCAAAGAAAATTATATTACATTGTTTTGGAATTTTGTAAGTCATAAGTCGATAGGCGATGAGAAAAGTTTAGGCTTATAGCCTCAACTTTTAGGAAAATTCTTCATAATTTCCAAGCAAAAAGAAACAAGTAAAAGATTCTGACATAGGAGAATTCGGTTGAAATTTGTCGAATGACTACTTTTAACTGTCTCTCTTTTAACTTGTACTTAGTTAATGTTTCATTTTCTTCTTTGTTACCAATTTTAGAATTGAATAAAAGATTTCTGCCACAAGAGGAATCAGAAAATTACTGTAACCGAGAAGGATTTAAAATCGCTTCAGGTTATTTTTCAAAATATTCATGATAAAATACTTCACGACCAATTAAGATTCTGCCGAATTGTATTTGTCTACTTTCTTACAAAAGAAAATAATTGCAATTGTAGTGAAAGCTTATAAGCCAGTTAACAGCTACACTGCACGAGCAATTGCTTTTGTATCGTGGTCATATTACTGGGCTGAGAACCACAAGATCCCAGGTTCTATCCTCGCTCATCGCAAATACGCCACACAATCATCTTAACATTCAAACTTGATATTTCAAAATTTTGACGAATCTCCAAGCTTCAGATTTATAATTAGAAAATCAGATGGAATATTTCCCTAAAACTTTTTTGCATACATTCCAATAAATGTGATCCCGTTCAATCTTCACAAATCTTCAAATTTTGGCCTGGAAAGGCCCGTAACCCTTGCATGGTATTGAGTAACGAAATATTGGCGATTAATATTTAGGATGCGATTAATAGTTCTCGAAGATCGAATTTATTTTGAAATGCATTTATTCCAATTGATAGAAATCAAAATTTTCCACGAAACTACAATTGCAATACACATACAAAATACATATTACAAAATCACATATCAAATACGATATAATTAAACCATGGTGTTTTGATTAACGCATTTATATGCTTGTGCCTGGTTTCGGGCCCTGATCGACATAGAGTCGACTCCTTGGTGGATTCGATTCTAAATTTGATATGTATCTGCACTTTAGAAGTCAAATTATTATGCCAAATTTTATCCGTTGTAGCTCTTTTTGCTTTTTAGTTATCGTCTTAACTTATGTTTGGACAGGCGGACTGACTTCTGAATGAATTACGTTAAAAATTTTATAGAAATATACAAATTTAGTGTAAAGACCATGTGCCTAATTTCATCCATTTAGCTCAACGTTTATTTCCTAGAGTTATCTCTAGAGTTCTAGAAAACAGGCAGGTAGACAGACATAATGACAGGAACATGTTTTTCGAACTCAAGAGGGCCACGGTGGCCTAGTGGTAAGGTCTCGGCTTTGGAACCGGAAGGTTTCAGTTTCAAGACCCGATTCCACCGAAGAACCGTCGTGTAAAGGGATCTGTTGCACGTTTAATCCTTCCTGACCAGACGACCTCCCGCTGGTGTGGTGTGGTATGGAGAGGGGGGTGCCAGCTCAGGTGTCGTCCTCGTCATCTGGCCGTGGCTCAAAATTACAAGGTCCGTCCCAAAATAGCCCTAGTGTTACTTCGAACGGGACGTTAATATAACTAAACTAAACTAAACTAAACTTCAAATTCAAGAAAGTTTGAAATGAGAATATTCTTTAAAACCTAGAGGATTAAATCTTCATAATTACAATACTTTTTCTACACTTCGTATCCGAGAAAATAAAAGTATTTTTGGTATATTTATTTGTAAAAATAAATATAAAAGTATATTTATTTGTAAAATAGACGATAGCTCAAAAACGCTTTGAATTAGACAGTTGAAAAGTTTGGTAAATGATATTTTCATCAAATTCGTAGATTTTTGTCAAATTTTAAACGCAATTTATGCAGAAGAAGTTTATCTGTCTGACTATCAGAATAAAATAATTACAAATCAGAAGGAGCAAGATATATAAAAACTAGTTTTTAGATTTAGCATCCAAATTGGAGATCTGTATCGAATTTGGAACCGGATCCATCAAGGGATTGACCGTCCTTTCAAGCATATAAACATGATAACTCGAAAATGCAATAAATTAAATTTGGTAAGTAAACTTATGAAATACTTTTTTTGCCAAATTTTGATTTCTGTTGATTAAAAAAGAAAAAAAGTATTCTAAAATGCATATTCAGTTTTCTTTTACTTGTGTATTAATCACATGTCAACTATTAATCGTTAAAGGTCGCACATTAATATGCACTTTCTTAATTCATAATTTTCATGAATAACCACGTAAGAATTAGATTTCTTACAAATCTATAATTATCAGTTGAATGCATCTATTTAACAACAATTACAGTTCTATTAATATCTTAAATATTAGTATTACCATAATACAGATTAAAATATTTGGATTTATTTTATTGAAGAATTTTTAATAAATTAATAAAAATCGAATATATGAAATAAAATAAAGATGATTTTTTTAAATGCCAGAAATATTAAACTCATTTTTATTTCATCAATAGAATCCGCATGAAAAACAAATAGACAAAAAAAAAAAAAAAAAAAAACTTAGAGGACTAAATAACACAACAAACAGTAATGTATTTTTACAGTGTGATATTGCCTATTTACTCTTGCATTTACATACAAAGCAACATCGTAAAAATATTAAATAATATTTTGTTTTAATTCCGAATGTAATTTAGATGCAATTAGAATGTATTCATACTTTCAAAAATAATACCTAAAATTACTCATATAAAGAACTCGGACCATTACTTTCACCATTCAACTAGATTGTATATACAATATTTGTCAAAACCTTTTATGAATCATATGGTTGTTTCCGTTTTGGATTGGGAAATAGGTGGGAAAACTGCAAAGCAAAAATGGTCTTTGTGATATTGTAATCTCAAAATATAATTTCTGGTGTACTAATCATTAAATGTTTTAGCTGTTTTACATATAATTTGTTCAAAGGGGAAAAACTAAGTTAAAGTTGTTACATTTTCTTTAATGCCTTCTAATTTTAGGCTAAAACGAACTCCATTGACTGGATGATATTGAGATACAAATTAATTGAAATAAATTTTTAAATACTGTCTCCCTTTTCAACCTCCATCCAGAAATTAAATTAAATTCTATTGTATTCATTCCAAATGGAATGAATTTAACTGACCCTACAGTCCTTTGTAAAAATACTTATGAAAATGAATTATTTTGATTCATGTTGTAGCGTCGTATTTCTCTTTTTTTTTCCAAGATATGAAGGTGTTTTAACATTGATATTTACCGTGTGAGCATGGTCTACTTTCATTATCATTTTTAATTTGTCTTCATTGTTTTCCTACATTGAATTGTTGTATTCGGTGGAAAAATTAAAGATGGAAGTATCCAAAAATTTTGTTCCTGCGAATAGGAAAAAGTGGATGTTCGTTATAAATGAAAGTGCATCTTAATAATCAGAAATTCTGGCAGTGGTGCAGCGAATATAAGCATTATCCATGTTATAACACAGTTTTTCACCAGCAAATATGAATGCCTCCCAGGGAAAATATTTTTGTTCTGCGCCTTATTATATTTTCCAAAGAAGTGTCATAAGGCACTAATGTTTTGACTGAATGTTGATCCCTTGTCTGATGCTGGAGGTATCTATGCTACTCTTGTAACTCCTCGTTATGCTACTGAATCCCTGACAGCAAACATCTCAGATAATCCATTATATATACAAAAGTGAAAAGTGGGAACAATAGTTAAAGTTATTTCTTACCTAATTTATTATTGCTTGATATAATAAAGCCAAATTCCTCAGCTTCTTGATTTTAATAGTCTTCCTCCGAAGATTTATGAGCCAATTTCTCAAAATTAATATTTTCTCATATTTATCTGACTGTGCAATCAAAAAGGAGCACCAATATGCATTGCTGCAAAATCAAGACTTAATTGCTCTCCTATATGAGTTCTTCTTCATCTATAGGTGTCTGCAGAGTACTTGTATCGGACTATGGGATTCCAGCTGTCTTTCAGTGTTTCATGTGCAATTAAATTATTGTCTCCATTGCTTATTTTGTAGTTTTTCCAAATCCATTTATATTTGTAAAATATTCGAAATTGTATGCGCTGTTTTACAAGCACTCTCTTCAAGATAAAGAAAAGTAACATTTCAAGTAACATTCTTCACTGCAATCTTTTTAAACTTGACAATCTTGCTGATTTTGAAGTTGCAGCAATCAGCGCTTACCTAATTCTTCCAAAATGCTACACAAACCATTAATGTTCTAAGCTGTCTATTTAAATGTGACGAATTTTTTTTTATGATGGTCTAAAAGATAATCCGCTTCCTAGTTAATCTGTTAATCCACCTCTAGACTACACAATATATTTTTTTGAATTTTTTGCGGTCACACTGGAGCTGTCTTGCACCTGTTTTGCTTGTAACGAAAATAAAGTCATTCAAATTCCGCAAAGTATTTCGACTGATTAAATTAATGTAGTATAATAAAATTCAATGCGTACAATGAGATGGGGGTATGTATAACAAGTTTTGAATCAAATATTGATATTGTGATTTCATCAAAATAGTGGTAACCACTTATACATTGTCAAGAATCTCAGATGCCTTTTATATTCTTATATGGATGGAAATAACCACAGATGTCTCAATTAAGATGTATTCTTTAATAAAAATAAAGAAGAGAATTTAATTGAAAGGACAAATCAAAGTGTGTCAATGAATACATTTTTGGATGCTCTAGTACGACTAAAGTAAAATAACTCCTGCAAATCATGTGTGACGCAGTAAGCACTTCTATTTTCATTAACTCATCACGTGAACTAACTTGTTCTGCTTTTGACTGATGAAAGTTTGTTTTGTTTTGGAAAAAAAAAATCTTATAAAATGACGCGGAGACAATATTCACGCGTTTTTGGAGGTCCAAACCTTGCAACAAGCGGATTTATGCCTAGCGGTCTTAGGCATAACTCTATGTATTGCCAAGATGAAACGAAGCGAGAAAAAGAAGTCTAAAACAAAATTGTTTGGACGATCGAAAGCGCAACCCAAAGAAGAAACAACTACCACTTCTGTGACTACCCAGTTGTTTACTGAACCTGTAACAAAAACTTCATCTTCGTCTGTGAATTTAACTTCTCAACCTGTATTAGGAGCTACATCGTCGAATGCCCGATTGCATTCAGAGCCAATCCAAGAGACTATTACCACTGTCCGCAAACTCAGTGGGCCCGTAGAAGAAACTTCATCTTCGGTTTCACGAATTCTGGGAACATCACCTATTGAAGAAATAACAACATCGATCTCTCAGTTGCGATTGGAACCTACTGAAGAAGAAACTACTTCGGTAATAAGATTGCCTGGTAAACCTGTGGAAAAAACTACTACTATTACAAGACGATTAGTTAGTGAACCTATTGAAGAAACATCTTCAGTGTCGCGCTTCCTTAGTGAATCCGCAGGAAAAGGAAATAAATCGGTCAAGCAGTCGGTTAGTGAACCCATTAAACAAACCATTTCTTCTGTTTCTGAAGTGTTTTCTAAACCAGTAAGGGAGACTGTTACTACTGTACAGTATCCGATCAGTGGACCTGTAGAGCAAACTACCTCTTCAATTCAACAATTGATTGGAACTGAGATAGAAGGAATTGCTCAATCTGATTGGAAATTAAGTGGCGAATCTGCCAAGGAAACTGTTACAGAATTGAGTGCTAAACCTGTTGGAAAGTCTGTTATTACTTCTAGACAATCGAGTGTCGATCCTATTGAAAAGGTTGTTACAACTTACAGAAAAGTTATTATTGAACCCTTAGAAAATACTTCTACTTTGACCAAGCAAGCAAGTACTGAACCTGCAGAAAAAACTGTTACTATTACCAGAGAATTTATTATTAAACCTATTGAAGGAGCTGTTCAACCTTTGATTAGTAGACCTTTAGAACAGTCAACTTCATCTACAAGCAGTGCAATAAGTAAACCCTTTGAAAACATTACTACATCAGTGAGTCAATTAATTGCTGAGCCTACCGAAAAAATAGTTACATCAGATAAGCGATTAACTGGTGTGCCTATAGAAAAATCTACCAGTACTGTAAAGCAGTTGATTCGGGGGCCTTTAGGAAAAACTGTTTCTCCAGCAAGCCAGTTGTTTAGTAAACAAACTGAAAAATCAACAACTACTGTCAAACAATTAATGAGTGAACCTACAAAAAAAATTACTACTTCACTTGGTCAGTTAACTACAAGACCAGTTGAAAAAACTACATCATCAATCAGACAATTAACCAGTGAAGCTGATGAAAAAATCACTTCTGATGTGAAGCAGGTAGTTGCTCAATCAGTTCAAAGAACAAATACTTTAATTCAGCAAATAAGCAATAAACCTATTGAGAAAACTTCTACAACAGTTAAAGAACCAATTAATAAGCCTACAGAAAAAATTACTACTTCAATCAGTCAGTTGGTAACTGAACCAGTTGAGAGATCTAGAACACCAGTTGGACAATTAATTAGTGAACCTACTAAAGAAACTTTTACTCTGAGGCAAGTCATTAGTGAACCTGTTGAAAAAACTACTGCTAATGTCAGACAGTTGATCAGCGAACCTGTTGAAAAATCTACTAATACAGTCAAACAGTTAATTGACAAACCTGGAGAGAGAATCACTACTTCAACCAATCATTTGATTTCTGAACCGGTTGGGAAAACTGAATCAGTTGGAGAATCTGTTGAATTAACTGACTCAACATGTAAAAAATTCATTCATGAACCTGCAAAGGAAATTTCTACTTCAGTTTCAATTAATGAACCTATAGGGAAAATTATTTCAAAAATCAACCCTGTGCTTAGTGAGCCAGATGAGAAGATTTCCATATCAACTAGGAAACTAATTGGTGAACCTATTGAAAAACCAGCCTCTTTAGTTAGACAAGTGAGGGGTGAACCTGCAGAGAAAACTACTGCAATAATTGATCAAGTAATTACAAAACCCATAGAAAGTACCAAAACATCAGTTGGACAACTCTTTGGTGAGCCGATTGAAAGATCTACCACTTTGGTCAGGCAATTGAGCAGTGAACCAAGAGAGAAAACTACTACTTTATACAGGCAGTTGGTTACTGAGCCAACAGAAAAAAATATCACATCAGTTAGCCAATTATTTACTAAACCTGTTATAAAAACAGCTGAATCAGTCAGGCAGCTGACTGGTAAATTTGAAGAAAAGAGAACTTTCTTGACCAGGGAATTGATGAGTGACACTGCGAGAGAAACTACCACTTCAGTGCCAGAGCTGCATTTGGAGCCAACAGAAGGCAAAACAACTCCCATTTTACAAGTGCCTTCAGAACCTGCTGGAAATATTCCTCAATCTGTACGACCACGAACAGTTATTAATAAAAAGAAATCTGACGAGGTAAAAATAAAAGAAGGCATTTCCCAGGGTCAACCAGCAGGCGAACGCACATCACTGCTTGGAAGCAGCTTTGAAATCCATCCTGGTGTATCATATGGTGGAATTGCTGCTTCTTTTGCTGGACATCCCGAAGCGCATACTAGTACAGAATTTCTCATGAGTTCTGAAGGTGGATTAGTGTGGTCGGAGGAAGAACTAAAAAGGAAACTGAAATATTTTTTTATGAATCCCATTGAAAAATGGCGAGCAAAAGGTAAATTTCCTTGGAAACTTGTCCTTCAGGTGGTGAAAATAATTTTTGTCACTGTGCAGTTGTGTGTATTTGGATCTGATGGATACATATATGAACTGCAAAAACAAAATACTGGAACGAGTTTTCATCACATGTTTCTCAAGGATTGGACTGCTTTGAGGGATGTTGTTTCCTATCCACCTTCAACTGGTCCTTATGCTGTTTACACAAAACCTGAATTTTATGCTAATATTGATCATGTGGTGAAAACTTATGCTAATATTACTAACATTGCTTTAGGCACTTATTGTTATGATGGGCCAAATTGCACAATGACATATATTTCTTTTTGTCGCCAAGAATTCAACAAGATGGTTGCATTTAATCAGTCAGTTGTTTTTGACAGTCATAAAAATACTATTTGCCATAAGATTCCTGATTTATTTCCTGAAGGAGATCCTCGTTGGAGACAGTTTTCTATCCAGCGTTACCTTGATGACCAAAATGATACTGTGGCTTTTGATAAAATGATTTCAGCTACTATAACATTCAGTCTGAATACCATTTTCTTGAAATCTCTTGGTAGTAACAAATATCCAGATTGTTATAGGTTTGATATTGATGTTCTTTATGATAATAAGGAACATGATGGGCAGGTTTTGGTTAGCTTAGATACTAAAGCTGAAAAGTTAAAATGCTATCATAATGGAACCATGAATCCTGAAGATAGATGGGGCTACATTTTAAGGCAAGTGTTGAATGGCTTTATTATTTTCATTTGCATTTTGTCTCTTCTGCTTTGTATTCGTTGTCTAGCAAAAGGTCGATATCTGTGCCGGGAAACCAACAAATATTTTAAATTTTGTCAGAACAAGGCCCTCACTACTCAAGAAAAAATGGAATTCCTTGATATGTGGTATTGTGCTATGATTTTTAATGATGCATTGATAATTGCAGCATCTATTTTAAAAGCTGCTATTGAGCAAAGGACAGTTGAAAGTGATCAGTATGCAACATGTGCTATCCTTTTGGGTGTTGGCAACTTGCTAGTATGGGCTGGTGTTTTACGTTATCTTGGATTTTTCAGCAAATACAACATCCTTATTCTTACTATGAAAAAAGCTATTCCAAATGTTATGCGTTTTATTCTCTGCTGTGTCCTCCTGTACGCAGGGTTCTGTTTCTGTGGCTGGGTTGTGTTAGGTCCATACCACATCAAATTCCGCAACTTGAGTAGTACTTCCGAGTGCCTCTTTGCTATGATGAATGGTGATGACCTTTTTGCTACTTTTGCTATTACCAACACGAATAATGACTTAATCTGGTGGTTCAGTAGGATTTATCTGTATACTTTCATCAGCATGTTCATATATGTTGTCATATCTCTGTTTATATCTGTTATTATGGATTCATATGAGACAGTTAAGGACCATTACAGGAATGGAAATACTATGACAAGAATTCAGGTGTTACTTGCAGACATCCCAGAAGATTCTTGTTCGTCATTTTACCAGCAGCGGCGCAGGCAGCAAAAGAACTGCTGGCAATGGATTGTAATGTATTTTAGAAAATGATACCTGTGGTAGAAATCCAAACGTATATATTATCTATAGAAAACTTAGAAATGTCTTTATGTTGTAGAATTTGTAGATAAATCATAAAAGAATGCATGTTATGAAAAATGAAATGGTAAACTTGAAAATAGGTTAAAAAAAAATGTTTTTCTTAAAAGATAGATTTAGTGTGTAGTTTTCTCTAACGTTTCCATATTATATAGCATACAGAAATTTTGCTACTTAATCATCTTATTAGATTTTTTTTGTCTTTTAATAAATTTCAAGTATTTTGTACCTTTAGACAAATAAATACCCGGTTTTTGGTTATTAGCATGTAGAAATGTATATGGCATCTGTCCTTGTATAAATTATAGTTTGTAGATAAAATTGTTAGTTCTTTTTGTCTTTGCTTTTTTTTGGATTGTTTTTAGTTATTTATTATTTTAATGAAAAAAATTTGCTTGAATGGTGATTTTTTAAAGAAACTTTTTGATAGCTATGAATATGCTTTTTTTTTTATGTTATTCCAGTTTTTTTTTTGTTTTTTTTTTAAATATAAAATGTGCTGCATTTAATGTTTTTTAAGAGTTAGTTTTATTGTAAAAATAATTTGTTTTGCTTTTGTGAAAGTTTAAAGATATGATTACTTTGCCTTGTTGTTTTTGTCTTTAAAATTAAAAAGAAAAACTAATTAAATTATGGTTTATAGCTCACTCTTATCTAAAAGGATAGAAGGCTGGAAATATTAAATATCTTAAGCACTTTAAGACAGATTATCTGTAAATATTTAGTTACTCACAAGGAGGAAATTTTAAAACCTTATTTATGTTATTAGTTTTTCTTCATTTATTTCTGTTGGCCAGCTCAATTTTTGCTCAATAAGAATTCTACTTAAATTTCATTTTCTTATTTTTTTCTCTAAATGTTAATTCATATAAGTAAATTTTAGGATATGGATTGTATTTTTATAATTGATCTAAGGTATTTGAAAATGTAAATTTTTTTTATTTAGGAATATATCTTTATAAAACTGTTTTTGATTAAAAATTGACTTAAGTATTTAAAAAAAATTGTTTTTTTAATTAAATAAAGTATTTGATGATGATTCATAAATATAATTTTTGACAGAAGAGTTTTTAAAGAAAATTAAGATATTAAATCATGTTTTAGGACAAGTTTAATTTATCGATAAGGACAAGTTTAAATTAGTGCTTATTGAGAACTTAATTATTTGTTATTTTTAGTCTTCAGTTTTCATGTATTTTAGAACATCCAGAATATACCTTTCTTGTATTCAAATGGCTTATAAAAATTATTTAAATTTATGAAATTCAGTTAAAATCATAAACTTTAATGAATGAAATTAAATTTCATTAGAAATTGTTAGAAGTTTTTTGTTGCAAATATTGATACTGTTTGGAACAACCTGAAACAGTTATTCATTGCACATGATTTATGATCTGAAAATTGCATACCATTTTGGTTCTAATGGAATTATGTGATGATTTAAACAGCTATTTTAAATTAATTAGAATTATTTTAGTTTTGAATCTTAAGTGATTAGTGCCAAAATAATAAATATTCTTATGTATCTCTGTGTCATATAACTTCTAATAAGGTTAAGTTATTATTTGATATTGACATCAATTTATAGAAATTTATTATTTTTTTAAAACAGTAAGTAACTTGTGTGAAGAATTCTTGTGTTTTAAAAAGAAAATATTTTATGTAATGTTTTTAGCAGAATTTCAATAATGATTTTCTTAAATTATGATTTCATTATAATCTGTTTTTATTTCAGCTCACAGAAATGTTTTTATTATAACCAGTATGTATGGCTAATAAAATAAAGGAATGGATTTTGTTTTTACCTTGGTATTTATAACAAAGCCTCTTAAACTGTAGATATCAACTCCAAGTTTAGTTATGTTGTGTGAAATCTGTTTAGTTATAAAAGCTTTTTCTTTTGCATTATTCAAGATTTTTAGAAAAAAAAAATAAAAAAAATAAGGTCATATTAACCTAAAGGATTGTTTTAGAATTTGCTGAATAATTCTTTTTTTTTCATTAGTTAATTTTTCCTTTTCTTTTCTCTCTCATTTTCTTTTCTGATTTTAACTTTGGATGCTGATCAGCTTTGTCAAATGGATATAGGGTTATGAGATTGGGAAAAAAAAATTTGTATTTAGAAAATTTCTGGTGACTTGTTATATAGAGTTATTTCTTTATTCTTGACATTATATATTTAGAAAAATTGCTTTTGTCTTAATTATAATAAATTTTCAAAACTTTCATAGCACAATGAAAATTTTGTATATAAAATGTTTATGATAAAAAAATTACTGTATAATTTTATGTATGCCATTTTGAGAAAGGAAATTGAAAAATATAAATTGATATATTTTTATATTTGGTTTTATAAGTACACATATGCTATATTTTATAAGTATATGTTTTATAAAATGCATATTGTTTTATATAATTAGAAGAATTACATATAATTTTAACATATTAATTTATTTTCTAATATGAGAATTTATTCTTGTGGTACTTAATTTTAAAAATAGACCTTAAATGGCCCTTGAGCATAAATTCAAAATTAAATAACATGTGATATTTGAGGCCAGTTATAGCTAAACTAAAGCTTCAAGCTGCCAGATCCCTTCTTTATAAAAATATTTTAAATTGATTGCATTTTTTTTATCACATCATATGTCAGAGTTTCATTATTCTCCTCATAAATTTGAGAAGTGAACCTGAAATGGCAAAATATTCACCATGTCTTCAGCACATATAACAACACAAGCTGCAAAAGCACATTAATAAATAATTGTGAGCTTTGGTCTTTTTTTAAGGGCTTTTTTTGAAATTCAATAACCTAATTTTATTTTAAAGAATTTTTTTTCTTTGTTTATTTTGATGCTTTTGAAGTAAAAAGGAAATTAATTTAAAAATATAGAATTTACTGTATGCCACAGTAAGAAAATGCTGATATGGATTCATGCATACTGAATATTATTTTTCATTTTAAATTGAAAATGTGAATAAAATTTTGACAATGAAATATGGTTAATGAAATGTTATAATTAGTATTTTTATTATTTAAAAATAATTTGTAAGTAATTGAATTTTGGATTAATTTTTTGTGTAATTTAGGGTAAGATTTTCAGCATAAGTTGCATTAATTATACTATTTATTATGAATTTAACTTGAAAGTTTGAATTAGACTTATTAAAATCCATGTATTTATTTTCAATCTATTTAAGGATTTTTTTTTTTTTGGATAGACATAGTCAATTAGTGTAATTCTTCACTTTTTTTTTGTAGCTAAATTCTAGTTTTGAAACTATATTTGGCAAAGAGTTTTTTTCCCTCTTTTCATTTCTATACAAAAAAAAAATCTTTTACTGTATACTTGTATGCAAATTAAAGTTTTTCAAAATTATCATAATATTTATATCTGCTATTTTATTAAAATTTTATTATGAAATAAAATCTCAATTGGAGTATAATTTTTTTATTTTATTGTAGCTATTATTTGGATTACTTTGATTATGACACAGAGTCTAGTGTTGTTATCATTAAGTAATAGATAAATAATCTAATTGCATTTCAAAACACTTTCCCCAAAGTTCTAATTTGTCTCTATATTCCAATTTTATTTGTTTTTCTAAACAAAAGAAAATTTTCGGTAATTCTTTTGCTTTCACCTAAAATGAAGAAAGGTAGCAATTTAATTATTTTATTAAATTGATTGGATATTAAATGAATTCTAAAAAAGTATTTTTTTAAATTATCAGTTTTGACTGCAAGTGGATTTTTGTTTACTGTAAATGGCCTCTAATTTAATACTGTAAGTGGATTGTAATTCAGTTGCATTACTTTTAATTGATGTTGCTCTTTCTTATCTTGGAGTTTCATTTTCCTCAAGATGATTGTGATAAGATGATGAATTTATAAAGTGTATAAACTAGATTGTATTTTATGAATTAATAAACTTTGCATTTTCTTTGCTCATATATCTATAACTTTTTTTATTTCACATATTTTTTTTAATTAAAAAGTTTTGCTTCAGAATTAAATTTGAGTTATTTTAGCATAATAATGTTTATAGGTTGGATGTTATTTGTAAATGACATCATTTGTAATATGATATGTATAATACAAAAACGAACAAACAAACAATCTATTTAAACATTTTGTAGGTTAGGCCATTTGACATGTAGTTACTTCTTAATTTGTAGATTCTCTATGAGAAAAGAAATCAATCAAAATGTTAATATTTTCCTCAATAACTTATAATATCTGAAAATTTTTTCTATACCACTTTAAAAAAGAAAAATTAGCGTTTTATTGATTTTTATTCCCACATTATTTTATTTACATCATTTATACATACATGCACTACGATATTAAATCTTGAGCACTCCAACAGTACCCAGACGGCGACGTTGGGTTGCAGGCATACATACTGTAGTTTTAAAACATATCTAATTCAATTTTTTAAATTCATGCTTACGATGTAATTGTTCTGTGTAGAAAGAATTAGTAATTGGAATCTCAGTAAAATTTTGTCCATATTGTTTCAATAAAAAATTGAAATTTAAGTCTCTTAAGATTATAGTATGCATGCAACGTAATGCATACTATATTCCTTAGCATCTACAGAGGAATAACTGCATTATTAAGAAGTTTCTACTCTTCAAAGAAGGTACAATGGATTTTAAAAGATTTAACGTGTTTCTGCTATAATTTCTAAAGAAATCATTGTAAATTTTTTTTTTAATATTATCTTAAAATTCAAAAAACTAACTTTATAGTGACATCAATTTCATTACTGTACCATTTTTCACTGACTTTTAAACATTTATTTAAAGTTAATTTGTACATAATTTTTGTCAATTCCATTGTTTTTATTGTGATATTAAACCCGTTTTAATTTTTAATCACCAATATCACTCGCGCGTAGAGAAAGTATAGTAATCGTCAAAAAATTCGAACTCGAGATTTTGACGAATCCTTCTGTTTTAGATCTTTATGAGTTCAAAAAACACATTTTTGGAAACTGTTGTCTGTGACAAAAAATGCTTTGATCTAGATGAATGAAATTTAATACATGGATTTTACACTAAATTGATCGGTTACTATTAAATTTTGAGTACATTCTTTTCAAAGGAAGTTTGTCTGTCTGGCTGCTCGAATATAATTTAGCACGATAAATACAAAACGAAGAGAATTATATAGATACAATTCGGTACATAGATTTAACATCTTTAATCTGTTCTACCAAATTTTGAGCGGAATCCAAAAAGAAGTTGATCGTCTGTTGGTTTGTACTTTCAAAAACATGAAAACGTAAAAACTAAAATATATCAAATTTGGTATGTGATTTTGTGACTACAAGTGTAGTGTTGTAGTTTTTATTTCTATCGGTTGGGAAAAAGTGTCTAAAACACAAATTCGATTTATCCGCTAGTCAGAGACTAATCGTCAAAATATTCGCCAGAGATTGCACGATAGATTCAGTAAAAATTGCTAAATACTCGCCAAAGTTTAATATTTTCTAATTATTGTATACCAATGCCATGCAAAGCATTTCTGGGTTAACACCATTATTAGAGAGTATGCGAGATAGCTTTAGAAAAGCAACTTCTGCTAGTTTTTTTTTTACATAGAAAGTTACTGAGTTTCTTAAATTTCATTAAACGCCTTTACATTTGAAAGAATATTCATATCTTTAGATTATGACTTCTAAAATTCATGGGGAAAAAATCGTTTTTAATTAATATTGACGAATAAACTGAATAAAAATCGAACGATTCTTCAAACTCGTTTTTTATAAGTTCACTAGACAATAAATTATCTATTTAATTATTTTCCATTTCTCATGTAATTAATAATATTCTATTATAAATTTCTTTCGCACAACTTGTTTGTTTATCTATGATTGCAGAGAGGCGAAATCGGTACAGTTATTGAAAATGTAGAACTTTTTAACTGATAGAGTGTTGAGGAAAGAAATGTTTTTGGTATTTCTATAAAAAATAATGTGTGTGTGTGCGGGGAGCGGGGTGGGGAGGCAGGTGACTTGATGTTGCATTTAACAATGATAAATTTTCATATGAAATAACCAGCAGAGATAGTATCCCCGGAACTTTCTGGTATACTGTCTTAATAAAGTACTTGTATATTATTAACTTCATATCATTGGCGAACAATAGTTACGAAAGATCCTATTAGCATACGATCTTTGGCGATTAATCGCTGGGATGCAATTAATCTACAAGATCTATGATAATATACATATTGGATTTTTTTTTCCGACTGACGGAAGAAAGTTGATACAGAAATACAATTGTTGTCACAAAATCACACACCAACTTTTATATATTTAAGCCATGATATTTTTGAATTAATGCGTTTACATGCTAGCGAAAATACAGATTGGCATGGTTAATCCATTGACGTATTTAATTCCAAATTTGATAGGTATCTACACTTCAGATGTTAAATCTACGTACCAAATTTTAGTTTCTAACTCTCTTTGTTTTGTAGTTATAGTGTTCTCTTATATTAGAAAAATCAGACAGACTTTCTCTGAAGGAATTTCGTTCAAAATTTGATAGAAATTACAAAATTGCTATAAAGAGTATATACCAGATTTCAGTTGTTTAGCTCAAAACGTTGATGAATTATCGTGTTCACAGACAGACATAATTCGAAAATTATGTTTCTTCGGACTCGTGAAGATCTGACACATTTTTAAAAAATGTCTGTCTGTGACAAAGATAACTCAAAAACTACCTAGAAGGGTGAAATTTGGTACATTGTCTATACTGAATTCGCACATTTCAGTTAAATTTTGAACGAAATACGTTCAGAGAAAGTCTTTCTCTCCGGCTGTACGAATATAAGTTAAGTTGAAAATTACAAAATGAAGAAGGCTAGATAGATAAAATTTGGTACGCAGAATTAACAACTATAGTTTAGTTTAGTTATATTAAAGTCCCGTTTGAAGCAACACTAGGGCTATTTTGGGACGGACCTCGTCATTTTGAACCGCGGTCAGATGACGAGGACGACACCTGAGCTGGCACCCCCCTCTCCACACCACACCACACCAGCGGGAGGACGTTTGGTCAGAACGGATTTAATGTGCTACAGACCCCCTTACACGACGGTTCTTCGGTGGAATCGGGTCTCGAACCTGGAACCCTCCGGTTCCGAAGCCGAGACCTTACCTCCAGGCCACCGCGGCCCTAACTATAGTCTAGACACCTTTCAAATTTTGAGTCAAATCCAACTAGGGTGATAAGAAACAAGAAAAGACGATAATTCCAAAACGGGATCATTTAAATATATCAAATTTGGTATGACATTTTGTGATTACAAGTGTAGTTTTGGGTAAAATTTTTGCGAGAAGGTTTCCAGGACCCTCGCTGGTTTAGCTTTAACAAAGTTTTAGAAACAATCTGTCTCGGTTAATCATGGTTTTTTTAAAAATTATTCTTTCAAGTATGATATTCAAATAATTTTTTATTTTAAATGCTACCGATGTAATAAAGTGTTTCGAATAAATATTATACATTAAAAAATATCTGATTTTGTAAATGAAATTTTTAATACTCACATAGAAGAGATATAAAATGCACCGAACCAAATAAATTTGGGTAATATACTGTGCATTTTGCAGATGGGAAAAGAACGTAATTTGCAACATAGCACAAGATAACGTGTAGTAAGATTAAATAGATAACAAAATTTGTCATATGACTAAGAAAGGATTGAACGTTATCGTAATCAGTGTATATAATAGCCCGCTGTCGTCTGTAATGCCAGTCACGATTTAAATGTTTCGTTATCAGATAAGAAATCCCAACTTCCGTTTTGACATTTAACAACTGAGATGTATTTTTTTTTAAATCTTTAAATTGATTGATTTATATTTTGATGCTGATTCATTATATTCTTCTTTCTCGAACCAAATTGAAGATTATTGCTAATATTTTAATTTTTTTAAGATTTTTTAAAAAAAATTTCTAATTTTCATTGCCTTTTTTTCTGCTAATTGATGTTAATGGATTTTAATTGATTTCAGTCCGATTTTAGTGATTTGAGTGTTTTGAATATTATGAACAAAGATAATCCCATTGCAAGGAAACAAAACTTGTAATGTAATTATATATTTACATTTATAGTATTTAAAGCAAATAATAATTTTTAAAAATTATTTTTTAAACATTCTATCAATGTTCGTAAGATTTTTTTTTAATTTTTTTTTTACTGTAACTTTTGTTTGTTAATCTGTGAGACGCTCAGATCTGGGATACTGTTAAAAGAAAAAATAGCCCATCTATAGACATCTTCAAGTCCCTACTGCTAATAAAGAAGAATGAATATGTTAGGGCTTTTCAGAATGGGTGGCATAAGTCAAAGCTACGAAATTTGGTGCCGATATACTTTGAAGGGTGGGAATGTGCACTTCGATCTGATTCTTTCGATAATTTTATTTCATTAAAAATTAAGTGGAATGTTTGCGTTTTTCTGTAACAACTCCCAAAAATATAGCTGCGCAAAGAATGATTTTTGTACCATTTAATAATTATGAAAATTCTTTTTAATGATGCGCATTTAATTACATCTTGCATTTTGAAAATTAAAATTTTTTTTGAATAATTTTTAACAATTGATTTCATTTTTGCAATCAATTTCAAACCGATTTTATTCATATATTTAATGGCGCGATTTTTCTTTATTGTTGAAAGCTGTTCAGATAAGAAAGATTCTGCTTATTATATGGGCATTTTATATAAGAAAATGAAATTGCATTCCTGCAAAAGACAGCGAGCAATTTTTAGTAGGTTGCTCAAATGCTTATATTTTAATGGAACTATAATACCATGGATTCCGCTAAGGCGATTAATATACACAATATGTCAAATTGGTGTAAAGCTATTAAAATAATGCCACATATTTAATGGCTATCATGATTTGATGCTCTAAAACATATTGAGTGAATCAAGTATGGCATAA
>JAPMOR010029210.1:141864-155577 GCA_026543865.1 Argiope aurantia
TGTATTAATTGCATGAAATTGGGTATCTTGCGGCAGGCTGTAGACATGAAAAGTCCCTAGATTTTTATTTTCATACATGGGAATTATGTGCTTTGTAGTGTAGTAAAGAAAACCGGCACTGTTGTATTAATTTCACTCCAATGGCGAATAATAGTTACAAAAAAAATATATTTTGTGCTTGAATCTAGCTTACTGTCTTTGGGGACTAATCTCTGGCTTAGGTACTAGAAAATAGAATACGGATTTCGGACCCTTTTTTTTTTGGATTGATTGTAACAAAAATTTGGCATAGAACTATGAATGTAATCACAAGATCACATATGAAATTTCCTTTCAACTATTGCGTCTTTGAACCACCATGTTTACATGCACGAAAGAGTACAAATGGTCAGCTATTTGATAGATTTTGTTTCCAAATTTGTAAACGAATATAAACTTTAAACGATAAATCTGGTACCAAATTTCATCCATCAAGCTGTTTGCGCTTTGTTGTATGTGTTTGGATAGCCAGACAGATATACTTTCTATGAATGGATTTTGTTTAAAAATTGATAAAAATCTAAATATTTGGTGCAAAGACCTTATACCAAATTTCAGCCGTTTAGCTCAAAGCTCTTTTAAGTTATCATATTCACTAACAGAAAGACAGACAAAATGCAATATATATATTGTCACGTAGACCCTATGATATAGAACTAAAAGACACGCACAAGAGGTAGAGCTAAACCAATTTATTAACTGAGAATACAGTAACTGACAAATCTTCTGCTTTTATACAAGCAGAGAAAGTTCCAGAATACTCTTCTGGAGACAGTAAGAAAAGTCCAGAACACTTGTCTGGTAAACTAAAGAAATGTCCAGTATCTTCTGGAACATGAAATAAAGGAAAACATAAAATCAAGTATTCACATATACTATTAATCGCATTGTCTCTAGAGGGATTCGAACCCAGGTCTCTTGATCACGAGACCAGTGCCATGACCATTCGGCCATGGAGATTCGACTGTCTTTCTTCAATGCGGCATTGCTCCCTCCTTAGAAGAACAGCGTCTCGATGTTATGACATTTCATTATGTGGTTCTAGCTCTCGATCGAGTCACAGGGCCAGTATAAGTTGTCGTGTCTTCACGGTGAGTAGTCTCTTGAGAAATGTCTCTTTCCGGAACCTCCATTATTTTATAAGAATGTTGGTCGTCTTGTTCTTCTGGGGCATAGTATGGTCTCATGCGTAAAACATGGACAAATTCCTTCGGTTTCCGCCTTCTAGAATTAGGATCGAAACCGGCTACTTCATAAGTGACGTCGGACAACCGCCTCAAAACTTGATAAGGGCCGAAGTACCTCTTGAGGAGCTTCTCAGAAAGCCCCTTTTTACGAACTGGAATAAAAATCCACACCAAATCCCCTGGTTCCTATGCCACCATCCGATGTTTGGAGTTATAATGCCGGCGATCTTTCTGCTGAGCCTCGAGAGTTCGTGCACGAGCTAATTACCTCGATTCTTCTGGCTTATTGATCAGATGACTAACTAATTGTCTTCTTGGCTGAACTCGTTGGGGCAGAGAGGAAACATCGTATCCAACGGCGTTTCAGCTTCTCGCCCATGTAGGAGGTAGAAGGGCGTAAAACCTGTCGTGTCCTGCTTGGCAGTGCTGTAGGCGAATGTGATGAACGGCAATATCTGGTCCCAGTTCTTCTTTTCGACATCAACATACACAGAAAGCATATCTGCTAGCGTCTTGTTGAATCGCTCTGTAAAACCATTTGTTTGCGGATGATAGGCTGTTGTCATTCGATGAGTGATATTGCAAAGTCGATTAATATCGGACACCAGCTTGGACTGAAAAACTTGCCCACGGTCTGTAATGATAACTCGTGGAGTTCCATGCTTCAGGATTATATCCTCTAGTAGGAATTTGGCAATTTGGGTAGCTTCCGCCGTCGGTAAAGCTCTGGTGACTGCGTACCATGTCAAATAATCGGTACATACTACAATCCATTTGTTTCCGTCGTCAGATTTTGGAAATCGTCCTAGCAGGTCGATTCCGACGCGATGGAAAGGAGCGGCAGCTGGTGGAATAGGCACGAGATGACCTGGTGGCATCTGAGGAATCGATTTTCTCCTTTGACATTCTCGGCAGTGCGTCACATATCTTCGAACATTTCTGTACAAACCTGGCCAATGGAATTGCTTTCTTATTCGATCATAAATCCTGGTGAATCCTAGATGTAGGGTCATCATGGAGAGATTCTAGAATACTGAGCCGTAAATGCTTCGGGATCACTGGTAGAAATTTCTTTCCGGACAGATCAAAATTCATCTTGTAGAGGACTCCTTCGACTACTACAAAGTTTCCCAGCCTACTTGTTTCGGTACTTTGTTGGTCTCGTATTATTTTTGCCAATACCGGATCTTTCATCTGTTTTTCTGAGATATTAGTGAATAAAGTGGCACCTATGGAATCCCCAGACCACGAAGCATCGACATTTAAGCATCGACAGACTATCAGAATCTTTGTGTTTACTTCCACGTTTGTACACCACTGATACGTCGTATTCTTGGAGTCGCAGCGCCCATCTAGTGAGTCTTTCAGAGGGATCCTTCAGTCCTGTCAGCCAACACAGGGAATGATGGTAGGTGACGATCTTGAAAGCTTTTCCAAAGAGATATGGCCGAAACTTAGTTATAGCCCATATGGCCGCAAGACATTCTCTTTCAGTTGTGGAATAGTTTTTCTCAGCCTTCGTCAGAGTTCGCGAGGCATAAGCTATTACTTTTTCCTTCCCATCTTGGATTTGGACTAATACTGCTCCGATTCCGTATCCACTCGTGTCGGTGTGAAGTTCCGCTGGTGCAGTTTCGTCATAAAGGCCTAAGATTGGATCGAAGGTAAGGTATTAAAAGCTTCCACTTGTTCAGGTCCCCAATAGAATTTTGTGTCCCTCTTCAGTAACAACTGTAGAGGTTCGGCCTTATGGCAAAATTCCTTGATAAATCGGTGATAGTAAGAGCAAAGTCCCAGAAAGCTTCTGATGTCATGGATATTCCTAAGCACGGGAAAGTCACTCACGACCTTTATTTTTTCTGGGTCCGGTCGTACGCCATCACTGGATACTAGGTGTCCCAAGATCTTTATCACTTTTGCTCCAAAGCGACATTTTTTTGGATTAAGGATAAGGCCGGCGTTCTGTATACACTGAGGGACGGTATTCAACCTCTGAAGATGTTCATCGAATGTTTCTGAGAACAACACAATGTCATCTAAATAGCAAAGGCACATTGTCCATTTTAAATGTCGCAGAAGATTATCCATCATCCTTTTAAAAGTTGCAGGAGCGTTGCATAAGCCAAATGGCATCACTTTAAACTCGTATAATCCCTCAGGTGTTATAAAAGCTGTTTTCTCACGATCGGCTTCTTCAACTACTCTTTGCCAGTAACCGGAGTAAAAATCCATAGACGAAAAATATTTTGCCCCCTTCAGGCAATCCAAGGTGTCGTCAATACGCAGCAATGGATACAAGTCTTTCTTGGTAATTTTGTTGAGTCGGCGATAATCAACACAAAAACGCCAACTTCTATCTTTTTTCCTGACCAAGACGACTAGAGATGACCATGGACTTTCTGATGGTTGAATGATGTCTCTTTCCAACATTTTGGTTACCTCCTCACTGATAATGCGGCGTTCGAATGGGGACACTCTGTAAGCTCTCTGACTAATAGATGAGTGGTCGCTTGTGTTTATTCGGTGTTTAACATTGAGTTGGTTTCCGTTCTTGAAAGTCCTTTCTTGATTGAAAATATCTGAAAACCTCTGGAGTAGGTGCAACATTCTTTCTTTTTATTTTAAAATTATTTTATGATCTTTTACACTCTCTATACAGGGTGTTTATTTAGTCCCGGATCCATTTTGATGTTTAATGACTCATAAAATAATGAAGATATAAACAAACTTATGGCATTTATTGATGGAATAACTCATATATTTTCCTTTTCAGGTTTGAATATTTTTACTTTTGTAAATATCGTCTGCGCGTGTGGTTAATTTCAGATAATTTCATTTTCCAGTCTAAATATCTCTACTTTTCTAAATATCGTCTGCTTATTAATTGCATTTTTCTCTCTTTTGTTTTTGGCAACTATTGAAATTTTATGTTTACTTTTGATGTGTTTGTTCTATGTAGTACTTATAATAAAGCTCAATGTTTGAGTGTGTGTGTGCTGGCGCTCTACAGGCCAGACCATTCAACCTACAGCTACCAAATTTGGCACGTGTATACCTTGGAGGCCGAGAATGTGCACCTGGGGGTTATTTTTTCGAATTTTTATTTATTTAAAAATTAAGCGAAATTTTGGCGTGTTTCTGCTATAAATTCCAAAAATATTACCGCACAAAAAAGAATTTTACATGAAGTTAAAGTTCAAAAATTTATCTTTTAAATTATACCAATGTTTTAATTTTAAAATTAAATTTCTATTTTTAATGAATTTTTAAATAAATATTTTAAATATATTATTGAACAATTTTTTTTCGTACAAAATAAAAATAAAATTTAAACTGCTCTAGCAGGTTTCGTATTCATGGGAAAAAATTAGCTTTTTTCAAAGTGTTGAGATCACATTGATTAAAGCTCCAACTAAAAATAAATTAAATCTTTTTGGAAATAAAATCTGCAAAAATATAATTTTCGGCACGTGTCTGTAGGGAAGGAAACAAATATGAAATATTATTTTTTCTAAAAAATAAATTCAAGAAAAATTATTTTATGATCTTTTACACTCTCTATATTATTAATCCAATAAATCAGTTATATTTTAAGGCAAGTTTTGTTTAATATGAACAGGATATCCATTCAAATCAGGGCCACACAGCTGATTTGTAAACCTTTAGTAAGTCACAGATCTGCTAAAATGGTCTAAATGGAAAATGATTATATTTTATGTAACTTGATTTAATAAATGCTCTAATAAATAACGAATTTTTGATTTTACATTAAGCTTCTGCTGTGGAAATTACGAATATCAAAATGTTCTTGAAACACTAATATTTTAAATAAAAAGAGTTAATTTCCAATCAACTAAATCAATCACTTAAACTGACTGATTTATGAAAATTTGAATATCACTATTCAATAAAAAAAAAAGGATAATTTTAGATTTTCCATCGATCGTTTCAAAGACAATACGCCAATCAGCACGCAGGTTTCTCAAGATAAATTGGCTTAAGATTATGAAAATGTTGAGTTTTTCTAATTTCTTAACATTTAAAACTTCATAAATAAGTCTTAGTTGATCGTGGAAAACAGAAACATTCATTCATTTATTTAAAATTTAGTGTGTCCAGAATATTTCTCAGAATATGATACCTTACTGCATTAAATTTAGACTTCATAATTTTTGAAATATATTTATAGTCCAGAACAAAATATTATTATTGATTTCATTTCAATCCTTTTGAAAGCAAAACTAAAAACTGAATTTTATGCTGAATCTGAGAAATTTTTGTTGAATTATTGTTTTAGATATTACATATATTATGGAAAATATTTTGTAGTTCACGTAAGACTTAAATACCGAGCGATTCTTTTTGCAATACTCATATTCAGTAATAATAATAATAAATAAATAACAATAAAGATGACAAATAAAATAAAAAGCTTGGTTTTATTTAAAAATATCTTTACATTAATTGCAATTTCATCATTTCCACTTTAAATTAAAGTTGAATTTTACCGGAAATGATAACAAATTAGCAAAATATATATAGTAAATTGAAAGAAACGATCTAAAAAACAGTATATGTTTGGTATGACTATCAAAATTTGAAGATTAAAAATGTTTTGTTTGATAATCTATTAAGAGACCAGTTACTTAAAATATTTAATTTAAAATTGTAGTGAGCGGTAATATTGGCGAACCGGCTGGTCGCCAAAGGCGGCTAGTGTTTAATAAAGGAAGCATTTATCTTGCCTTTAATGGGCTTACTCATTTTATTTTATAAACGCATTACCTAATATCCCCGGTATTTCTCGGGATCAAAGTACTTTTATATCTAATATTTTAAATGAAAAAACTACTTTTGTATAAACATTATGACACAAAAAAAAGTCCTTTTATCGTCTGAGACATTTTAAAATAAAATTGAGAATATCAAATTATTTAAATCGTAAATCTGTTGATTTGAGATTTTTCGTATGTGTTTTCGAAAAAATCTAATAATGTATTCTGGCAGCTATTCTTACATATTCTTGTTCTTCCAATAACGAATTAAAAGTGTATAAAATTAATTAAAAATTGTTGAAATGAGAGTAGAAAGCTTTACGGAAAAGTAAAAAACGTTGCCAAAAATTAAAAAAATAAAATAGAAATATAAAATAAATAAATGAAAGTATAGAAATTCAAAGTTTCTCCTTGATCTAGCAACTGAAAATTTATAATTCTCCTTTTTTCCAAAATCTTCCGGAATTCAATATTTACCAAATTTTGAAAAATAATGAAAAATGTAGCAATAATTGTAAGGAAATGAAACTGCATCATTGAAAAAGTAAAAATTAGCTGTTAATTTTTAAAATGATATAAAATTTCTTTTAAATTACAATTCATTTGAAAATGTTTCAGAAAAACAACAAAATTTCAGTTAATTTTTAATTAACCGACTATTTAATTAAATTTTGAACTTTGAAAAGTTGGCAGCATTCTTTCTGTTGTCTTATATAATAAATATGTAAAATTTAGTTGTATTCATTTAAGTTATTAGGACGAAGCGTGGAACATGCATGCATAAACATGGAGATTTTTATTTATATTAAGGTATCACAGTGCCGTAGTGATAAGAATTGCAGGATTTGTAAAAGGTTAGAGATCCATAACGAATATAAGTGGCGCCAGAGGTATACTATAATAATAATGAATGAACAAATTGGTGCGACTTTTTATGTTTTTAAGGGCGAAGATAAAATTGAGGTGTTTCAGTATAGGCTTGGATATCACTGTTCAATTTTTCAAGCAAAAATTTTTGCAATATGGTAAGCTTTATCATCTATTCACGGACAGCCTTAGTGTATTAAAGGCTCTTCAAAAATTCAACTCAAAAAATAATCCGGTAGAAGATGTTAAAAGTCTGGTAGATGGTAATATTTCATTACACTGGCTTAAAGCCCACATTGGCATCAAAGGTAATGAACTAGACGATCTGGATGCTAAAGCTGCTTCATTTAAACCTACAACAGACAATCACCTTGGAAAATCTGAAAGAACAATCAAAACTCGTCTTCGTAAAATTCTCATCGGTGAATGGCAATAAAGATGGAAAAATAATGAAAAAGGCCGCTTTACTTTCAATATCTTTTCTCAGGTAAAAAGGAATAGATGAATTGGCAATAAATATTAAGCCCAATTAACTACAAACCATGGACTTTGCCCGCATTATCTCAAAAGAGTCAACTTGAGAAATTGTAGTTGTAGATGTGGTAATGATTATGATGACATTCCACACGACATTTCCCATCGCCCTATTCTTCATCGTTTGAGAAAATTTATTAAACCTCAACAAAATATTTCCCAAATTCTATCTAGTAATAAATTGACTTTAGAAGCTCAAACTATCTTGGATTTCCTGTATCACAATGAAAGCAGGATTTTCCAAATTGAGTAATAATTTATCCTAGTTTGTCCAGCACTGTTAAAAGTGGACAGTATTTTGTGAGTATATATAAAAAAAATGCAAAAAGAACTCTATCTATCCTTTTGTTCCTGATCAGGGACTACCTCAGAGTGAGTCACTGTATATATTTTTCTGTTTGTTTATTTTTTTCATTTGTTTTTTTAAATTTTTTTTTTTGCTCTTTTTTTATTTTTCATTTATTTTTCTGTATTCAAAGTTTAAACTGCTTGTTTTTGGTAAATTTTATTATTTACTAATTATATTTCAATGATGCTGTTATTGTGGAATATTACATAGGCTCTTCTGCTTGAGCCATTTAGACTTTCTCCACTTTTTCTTTTTATGCCTGCATTTCTTTGTTCCAGTTTTTTCTTTTTTTTTAGCTGATTTCAGCTTCTTTTGCATCTAGAACAATGAAAGATTTTTTTGGATAGCTAGTCCTTTGATAGCTATTTAAATTCCTTTTTTTATTTTAATTATGAGATTTTTACCGGTGTAACGCTACTTTTGGCACGCACCTAATCATCATCAGAATACTACACTGGTGTGCAAAACTTAAGCAACAGGTATGTTTTTTGCCATAACTTCACGAGAAATCATCTGAGAGACATGAAATTCAGAAATGAGATACAGTATTTTGTTCTGAAAGAATGACGAAAGTATAGTTGCGCAGAAATGAATACAATGCATACAGTATGGAATCAAACAAAAAAGGCTTTATTGAACTCATAGTATCGTTACACATTATTGTCTGTCCAAGAGGAAGAACAGCAAGCAGATGTTCCTTAGTATGGGATATGCCCTCCCCTTACTGCAATAGTTGCTTCGCACCGTCTCCCCATACTCAGCACCAGATTGTCCAACAGTTCTTGAGGTAAGAGTGCCCATTCCTCAATCAGCATCTGTTTAAATTGTCGGGTGATCCCAGGAGGATGTAATCGTGCCGCAAGGCGTCTCCCCAAAGCACCCCACACATGTTCTATCGGATTTAAATCAGGAGAGCACGCCGGCCAATCCATTCGAGTGATATCTTCACTTTCCAGGAGCTCCTCAACAGCAGGAGTCCTGTGTGGCCGTGCATTGTCATCCATAAAAACGAAGTCTGATCCAATGGCACCTCGGAACAGACGCACATGGGGAAGGATCATCACCTGCCAATAGCGATCTCCAGTTACAGAACCTCTGTCGAAAACGTGGAGCTCAGTCCGCCCGTTCATCATAATGCCTCCCCAGACGGCAACTCCAGGACCACCGAAATGGTCTCTTTCTGTGATTTTACTGGAATGAAACCGTGTCCCGACCTCTCTCCAAATCAACTGGCGTTGGGAATCGCTTGTTGGAATACCTGTTGCTTAAATTTTGCACACCAGTGTATAATAATTATAATACTTTTATTCCTGTTCATTATCATTGATTTAGTAAGCATAAATGCCGCCTGGAATATGGTATAATACCACCCCCATTCTTTACTATATTTAACTTTAAATAGTGACCCTAACGAATTAACATAGTATATCTATAGTGCTCCATGCCTGAGGTACTTCTATTTTTTTGCTTCCTTCTCTTTATGCCTGTTGAAATGGAATATAAACCAAGTACAAAAAAAAATTCCATATCAAAGCCCATATGGCCATTAATCCATATGGCAAAGCCCATCATTCCCTATTTTAATACTAAATGTTTTAATCTGAGAAACGATGCTATTGTTACAACACATAAGTAACTGAAAAATGCGTTTGTGGGTTTTGCTAGTGACATAAGCATGGCGATGGAATGGTGCGGAAGATGCATTAAATGCCATGTCGACTTTCGCGGTCATTATCATTTTATCAGCTCTATAGTGTCAATGAATTGAAGAATAATTCAATTGCCAAAAGCGATTTGAAATTTTTTGTTCTCATACAAAAAGTTATGATTTGGCACTGAATGCGTTTCTACTTTCTCGTGTACACTGTATAGAGAAAGTATAGTAATCGTCAAAGAATTCGGATTCCATATTTTGACGATCGTCCACGTTTCTGATCTTCTCGAGTTCAGAAAAATGGAATTATGTCTGTCTGTCTGTGACAAAACTAACAGAAACGGCTAAAATTTGGTAAAGGTCATTACAGCAAATTTGCAGATTTCTATCAAATTTTCAACAAAAATCTATTCAGAAAAAGCTCATCTGCCCGGTTTCTCGAATATACAAACCGATAATAAATAACACGATAATTACAAAACGAAGAGAACTTGTACAGAAAATTCGATACCCAGATTTAACATCTGTAATGTAGACACCTTTCAAATTTTGAGTCAAATGCATATACGAGCTGACTGTCTGTCAGTCTGTGCTTTCAAAAACATGTAAACACAATAATTCAAAAATCCAATGACTTAAATGTATCAAATTTGGTTCAGGATTTTTCCACAGCAAGTTCAATTTTGCATCAAATCTTTGTTTCAATCGGTTGGAAAAAAGGCGTCTAATGCATAAATTCGATTTTGGAATACTATACCAAGGATAAATCGTCAGAAATCTCGCCAAAGATAACACGTTAGATTCAGTAAAAATTCGAAATTAACGCCAAATTTTTTTTTTTTTACTATTGTATGCAAATGCCATGCAATTCGTTCTCTGGTATAACAAGTTTATTAGAGAGCATACAAGAAAGGTTAGGGGAGACCGTTACCGCCGGCTAATTTTTGTTTCCAATGACACAGGCATTGCCAATAAATGATGAGTCATTTTCTTTATCATTCGGAATTATAATCTGATTATATTATTCAGAATTGCATTATATTATTAATATGATTGGGAATTTTATTTGATTCTTTGAAATCAAAAAATCAGTAAATGTTAATTATTACTTTAAATATTCATTGTTGTGAAATTCTCTGGTGTGGAACAAATTTTTATTTTCTTAGGATTGTGACTGAAACGATTTACTATTGCAATACGCATAGGTAAAACAAGAGAATATTCTTTCTTTTTCTTTTTTTTACATAATATGTTTTTTTTTTTAAAAATATTTTTTCATGCTCACAACTCTTTATGCGGATCTAAAAATTATCTTTTCATATGGGAACAAAGTGACCACATATATAAATTTTCAAAAAAAGTTTTTTCCTTTTACTTACGGATTCCGAAATAAAATGGTGAAATACCAATACGCATTTCATTTTTAAAAAATGTGAATTGAATTAGACACATCATATTCATTTTAGTTTTAGTATTATTTAATGTCGTGTAAAAACATAGAATTAATTTTGTTTTGGTTGTAGAAATCATAGTTTATATTATTGCATAAGATCAAATAATAAGCTTGAGTTATGATATATATTTTTTTCCCGTTTGAAACCAAATGCAAGAGTTTTTCTTCGTTATATTTAGTAACCAGTTCATAAAGATTAGAGAAAAAGCCTTTATTATTTATTTTTTCTTACTTGATTATAGGTAAATAAAATCTTTAAGCAGCATAAAACCATTTATTTCACATCTAAGTTTTACAAAAATTTCAAAAAGTAGAAAAATAAATTTATTAGCCCAGTCTGCATGGAAGATAATATGCCCAGGAATGAATAATCAATTAACATATAAAAATAATACAAATAAAATGTGCATTAAATAAAAGATGCAAAATGTCCACCGGTGGTCACACAATCCGAATGAAGAAAATGAAAATGACCACTAGTATGCAAATGGCGTACAATTTGTTAAATTCTTCAAAAAAAAAAAAGCATATTTAGTATTAATGCAATTAATGATAATGATGGGTTTTATTTTTAAAAGTTCTCAACTTTAACATTTGCCGGCGACCTTGTATTGCCCTTGTTATTCCTATTCTACGAGGGTTATTTGAAACCCCGCTATTAAAGAGAAGATTGTAAACATTATTATTGCACTCACCATATTTTTGAAAATCTGAGCATTTTGATCATTAAGGTGCTCGTTAGTTAATAACGGCAATCATATTTTCTTGAAAACGCATCTCAACTTGAATTATTAAATACTGACGTCCGCCAAATTCGCTGCGTGATCTTATCCGAAAGCAGCAGCGAAACCCTACTCTTTTATAATATAATTGAAGAGTTCTGCGTTTCAATTAAGAAAGATAAAAACTATTATGGTTTAAATGCAGTGCCCTCAAATAAAACACTCTCCTCAATCGAATCGGATACTGCCGTATTTTCAACGATCGTCTGCAACCTAGGTAAAACGATACTGATTAGGAAGGAAGTACCTTTCCCGGAACCTAGGGAGGGTTGTTTTCATCATTAAATCTCCCCACCCTCCCTTACAATGTCTGAAAAGCGCATGCGTTAAAAGGTTTTGAAAGGGCCGCCCCTCTTCCTGAACCGTTCCAGAAACGCCTCAGCCCTCCAACCTGACGGAAAAGCCCCGGCAGAAAGCCACCTGTTGCGCCCAGCAGCCTGTTGCATGTCTTCTCTGCCGCCGTGGATCACGTGGCCTGACTCCATCACGTGAACGGTCCCTGGCGCATCCTCTTCTCGCAGTTTCAGGGTCGGAAATCGTTTGGTAATAAAATTTATTTACGGTTTTATATATATATAATTCGTCTTAGCTTTTAACTTTATGGGGAAAATTTAAGTCATATTATTCTTTTTTGTCTTTATAACGGGCTTGAATTTAAGAGGATATTGACATTAGAATTATGTTGGAATTCTGAAGTTATTGTTTTGTCTATCCTTAATCAGGAAATTTAGATAATTCTTGAGTCGAATAAAATTATTTGGAATATTGAAATAGATTTAAAGCATTGTGACGTGAATAGAAGGAATTAATAATATATAATATTGACATTTCTTTTAAAAGTCTATTTCTAAAGCTCTAAAAATGTTTATGAAACTGTATTTCTGTTAATTTTTTGTTTTTTACATGTAATAAAAATATTGAAAATGAGGGCAATATTTAGTTTAATTAAAATTTAAAATATAAAATAAATGAGTAACAATATAATATATTTGTTATAATTCTTAACATAAATTTAGTCTTAAAAAAGCAGTCTACTAAAGGAAATGTTAAGCATTTTGAAATATTTACTGTACTCAAGGGTAAAAATTTCTATCATTGCTTGAAAATTATGTATAACCTTGTAATTGCCTATATTCCTTTTCTTAAACATATGCAATTTCCCTATCGTTTTTTAACTTTATGAAAATATGCAGAGAAATAGAAACTTAGGCTTTTATATTTTTCTAGTTAGCCATTGGTGGTTATTTAATATAAAAAAAGGGCAATTTTTTCATTATTTAGCCCATTTATCAACAGAACTGTATAACATTAATGTGTCACATCCAAGACAAGAGCACCCATCACCAGTATGACGAATATATAGGTCATAAAGATTCCGATCTTATAGTAAATAAACTGCATAACCAGATGACAAGCTACATTTCAATTCTAATTTAATGTGTCAAACTTTAAAAAAAGCATACTTTTAAAATTTAAAAAATAAAACAGTAAATGCATATAAATTAATCTTTAAATATTTATTTTAAAGGAATGAAAGATTTTTAGAGCAGATATAGAATTTAGGTATTCTGAATACTTAAAGAAATTAAAACTCAATAATTTAGCATGTAAATATGTCTGCATAAATGTTCATATGCTTATGTAAATCAATTTTTTAGTTTACTATGTCTGAAAATTCGCTGAACTTTATAATACAATCGATTTTTTAGAAGTATGTCTACATAGAGATTCATATGCAATTGTAAATCAACTTTTTAGCTTACTATGCCTATTTTAGAAATATGTCTAGATAGATGTTTAAGTAAATCAATTTTTTAGTTTACTACATCTGAAAATTCGCTTCATTCTGTTATATGAAGAAACGATTGGCATTCAAACTAATTGAATTTTACCTTAAACACACAGAAAAATCATGCTTTTTCCTTCCCTTGAAATAACCAATAAAAGTATTTTAATTTAAGAGCCGCTGATCATAACTCTTCTCAGCCTTTTCGGCCATTTTTCTCATATTTTTATGTAAAAATATCGCTTATAACATTAGATAAAAATGAATATACAAGTGTCTTTTTTTTT
>JAPMOR010029210.1:155587-175333 GCA_026543865.1 Argiope aurantia
TCTATGAATTGTTATATTCTGTCTATGAATTGTTATATTCTGTCTATTCAAAGAAATTATGTCTATCTGTCTATGAACCCGATAAACCAAGAAAGCATTCAGCTAAACGGATGGAAACCTTACCCGAAATTTGTAGATTTACATCAAATTTTGAATGATATACATTCGATTATCTGTTTGATGCATAAATATAATGACTACAAAATGGCTAGAGCTAGACGAATACAGCTTGACATTTAGTTTTTAGAATTTGAAATGTAGATTCGTACCATATTTTAATTCAGATTCGTCTAAAAGTTAACCAGTTATAGACTTTTTATTTCGCATGCATGTAAATATAATAACCCTAAAAGAAACAGAGGATTAAAAGTTGCATGGGAATTTGTTGCTAAGATCTAAATTCTGTGTTAAATTTCAGTTTCAACCAGTTATTGAAAAAGAGTCCAAATCCATACTCTTTTTTTTTCTTTGTTACACGACGAGTAAAAAAAGCTCATATGCGGGACACAAAAAAAAGAATATGAGCTCTTTTGACGTTCATGGTTTTGCTCAAAGTCTTCAGTTTTTGTTCGATATAGAGGAATGATAGCATCTTTATGTATGAGAGCACCAGGGAGATCCCACCTGCTGTTTATTAAGTAAATAAAAAAATAAAAAAATGAGTATTACCTTAAATGTATTCAAAAAAATTTCTCAAATTCACTTTCTACAATGATGGGTCACTATTGTTAATCTTATTTTTGATTTTTTTCCATCAAAAAGTCAAGTAATTAACACAAGAGAACTTTATAATTTTTTATTTCTGAGATGGCTTCATGGGTGTTTAAAAAATGTATTTTTCGTACTTAAAGATGTCTGAAATGTGGAGATTCGTCAAAATCTCGAAGTTTAGTTTTTTTTTTGACGATTACAATATATTTTTTTATATATACTTTGCATTCTTACACATTCGGAACAGTAAAAGTATATGTTCATTAATATTATTTTGATTGTTTGATCGTGATTTTCTCTGACGTGTAAAATATTATAAAATTATAACAAATATTATTCATACATCAATAAATGTCTGATATATGTATATTCTATTCATTGAATGTCAGTGGGTCATACGTCATTGATTTTGTTTATATGGTCCTTCTTATATTTTGAGCTTGACATGAAAATAGCAAAATTAACACTGTGTATTTGTTTGAAAATGTTCATTAGAAACAATTTTAGATCTTCATATTACATTTTTAATATTGTCATGAAAAGTGTCTTACTTTATGCTAACTATACTGCAAAGAATGGTTTTGCATTTTCAGATTATTTTATTCAGTACTTTATAATATTGAAAAAATGACGAAGTTATTTTTGCGATAATAAGTTTTTTCAAGTAAGCAGAATGTCGTTGTAAAAATTTACTTATTTCTAAAAGTTCAAACAAATCAAGAATGTTTATATTTTGCATTTTTTATTACGATACTTTTTTTTAAAAAATCAACTAGTTCTAATAAAAGAATTTTTTTTCTTTATTATGAAAAAGTTTAAAAGTATGTTAAATAAATTTATAGGAAAAAGGTAAACTAAATTGAAAAAGGTTTTAAAAGAATCTGGAAAAAATAAACGGTAATTTAGGAATTGTAGATATTAGAGGAAAACAAGTGGGTACAACGTATTATTCTCTAAAAATGTAAAATAAGAATGATTTGAAAAAATCTTTATAACTCAGAAAATTCCTTAGATTAAAATTTTTTTTTATTAATAATGTTATAAGTTGAGATTAAATGAAAGCCAAACTTAAATTAATGTTATTTCTGAGATTCATTTTTTATTTTTCCTTCTATTACATTCTACTTTACATTTTATTCATATTTGATTTCACATTTCATTTTTATTATCTCGAATATGAAATATAAAAAGAGATAATATTGCAATCACTAAAAAAAGAAAGAAAGGAAAATAAAAACCCCTCATGTCTTGACATTTTGATTAATCTTTGCGTTTCTGATATCCTCGAGTATGAAAAACACATTTTTGAATTATGTCTGCCTGTTTCTGAATCCAATAAATAATAATAATAAAATACTTTTTAATCTAAAAGGATGAAATTCGATATGAAGTTTTTACATCAAATTTTTAGATTTCTATTAAATTTTGAATGGAAACTGTTCAGCGAAATTTTGTCTATCTCTCTTAATAATCGAGTCGATAGCTACAAAATGGAATGATTTAGATGAATAAAATTGGGCGTATCGTTTTAACATCTAAAATTTGGTTTCCAACCCGTTAGCGGGATGACCGTCCGTCAACCTGTTCATTAGCCTGTATGTAAAAGTATAACTCACAAATGAAGCGACTTAGTCAAACGAAATTTGGTATGTGATCTTTTAACTAAAATTGCAGTTCTGATCCAATTTTGGTTTATTCGGTCAAAAGAAAAAAAAATGCTTCCAAAACATATTCTCTGTTTTCGTTCCTTTACTGTAAAGAATAAAATTTCATCCAATGTCCACAATTTTATGCTAGAGGATGGGAAGTTTCGCTTTACTGAAGAGAAGGCGAGAAAATCTCGGAGGGACCAATTCCTCTGGTTTACAATATTATTAATTTTAAGCTGAAACAACAGCAACAAAAAAAAGACATGCATGATATAATTTCGTATTTATTAATTTATGAAAATTAATAGTTTTCCATGAATTATAATCGACTATTCCGATTGGATGACGATCTGCATTGAAATCTCCGAGTTTGTTTTAACGGCCATTGTAAAATTAGACTCGAATGAAGTCTTAGGCAGCATCAAATTTGCTTGAGATATTTGTTATTAATATACATTTGAAACGTGTTTATTCTTTCCTCAGCTGTAGATTCGCGAAAGATATTAAATTTTTTATTGTCTTATACTGAGTTCTTTACATTACTTTTCACTGCTACTTAGAAGGCATTTGACATTCACTTTTCACAACAATTTGGAAAAATAAAATTTTATAATTTTTCTTTTGGCTACTAGCATTTAGTCTACCATAATATTAGAATTAATTCAGTAATATCAAACAATAAGTATGGAAACTGCATTTTCTTACCCCAAATGATAGTAGAGAAAACAAGATGACGGTGTTAATAGTTCGTTATTTTAAATAAATTTATTTTTTGAATTAAATTACTTTTCTTTGCATATATTATTGGAATGACTTTTTTGTATTTTACCTAGACGGATCAATTTTTACTTTAATATAATTCATATTATTTTGCTACATTAAAGTGATTACACAAAAATGCTCTCTTATATACCATCTTATTCTAGTATTGAAACAAGATAATTTTGAAATCCGGACGAGATGACAATTTTGATAAAAGTTGAAAATGTTTTTATTCTTAAAAATTATAAAGCAATACACTATTTAATTATTCTTTTCTGGAATAGTATATAATGAAATGGTTAACTCTAACTCATAATGAATTAATATAACTCAAAATTAGTGTTTTAAACTTAAAAAAATTTAAACATAAATTTTCCTCCTAAGTTTGAGCATTCCTTGAATTATCATATGCAACTTTTGCAACAATCCATTCTAATTTCCTGATAGAGGGTTAAAATATATTTCGCAACATAAAGGACAGCACTGTTTTTTTTTTGGGAAATTTCAGATTATGTCGTGAGTGTCAGGACATAATCTGAACATCCAGTGTCTTAATAGCAACTTTATTAGCCTCCTTGACCTTTTATTTTAGTTGCTTTGAATATTTTTGGTACCTTATTTGTTTTGAATAAGCATATCTTTCAAAGCTGAAATTGTTAAATTATTATCTGTAGATCTATGCACATTAGTTCATGGTTTGAAATAATCTATTATTAATCGCAAAAGAAGCTCTTGAGTTAACGCGGTCATCAGCTTATTACAATAATTTTGCTCCGATTGGAAACGTTCATAGATATAAAAAAATAAGATATAAATAACTAGTGATCATAAAAAAATGTTTTACCTAAAGTACAACAAAGATTTACCAAATATATTCCATACTGGAACGGGAAGGCGGACAGTTCATTTTTGACGTCGTATTTAAAAGTCATGATTTCATGATAGGCATGTAGGTCGAATGTCATGAGCTTTCAAAAAATTGGCAAAACTGCTACAGTATTTGGGGTTGAAAAATTCCGTCGAAGGTTTTCCTCTTAGAGAATGTACAATGAAACAGCGCTTTTTGAGATTTCTTTCAAAAATGGACCGTTAATGACAGATCTAAGAACTTAATAAGAAATAAAAATTGTTGAAATCGGTGCTATGAAATTAACTGCGAAAACTGTTGAGTTATTTTCCCCACCCCCATAAAAATATACAGAGAAGTGGAATTTTCAGTTTTCTCACGAAAATATTGAGTAATAGATGACGAAGCGATCATTGATGACATATTTAGGAGTTATGAACTCTCTTATGAAATAAAAATTAGAGAAATCGGGCATATAATAGGGCTGGAAGATAGATTATTTATATTTTTTGTAATTATTTCTACTAATAATAAAGATGTATCTCTCTCTCTCTATATATATGTATTGATGCTTTACAGGCTGGACCGTTTGATCTAAAACTACTATGTCGAGTCGATTTTAAAAATATTAATTAGAATTTCAATTAATTGAAAATCGAATTGAAGTTTGGCGTTTTCTGCGATAAAATAGTATTGCACGGAAGTGAATTTAATATCTTTTCGAAATTTAAAAGGGAATAAAATAATAATTTAATTATCATGTAATTTTTTCCTGAATTTTGCAATGTTTAAAAATTTTTTTTGCTTTATTTCTCCCTATAATTCAAACTGTTTTCATTGTTTCACCAATATTTAATCGTGTAATTTTTTCCTATTGCTAAAATTCAAAGAAGAAGGATTCTGTTTAATATCGGCGTGGTTTATGAAACGAATAAAAAAGTGAAATTACAGTTTCACAACATTTAGAAGATGATGAAACGCACATTTAAGTTTTTAATACTGCTTAGATGTCATCGGAGAGGTCCCCAAAAAGATTCATGCATATAAATCGAACATGTGTAAGACAATTAAATTTACTCGCGTTTTTGCCTGACAATTTGAGGGAATCTTGGCATGTTATATCTATTATATCGATTTAACTGAAATGAAATATAATTAATGTACCTAACGAACCAGCTGATCGCCAAAGGCGACTAGTGATAAATAACAAAGTGGAATTACAAAATCACGAAAAATAGAAGATAATGAATCGGACAATTATGTTTTTAAACTTCATTACATATTGTGACTTGACTCCATTAAAATGGTTCATATATATAATCAACATAACAAGTGTTTGTCTATTAAACTGACACAGCTTTAATTTCTTTTGCAATTTGTGTTTAAAAATATTGACTTGAGGGACTTTTGAATATTTATTTATGCATAAGTGATTTAATTAGAAGTAAAATTAACCAAAATTCCTCGTTAACTGGTCGACAGAGGCAGCTAATACGAAATAAAACATCTTAATTTGTCTTTAAAAATACAGCATGTTCCAATTTAAAAATCATTTTTTGGAGTAACTTGTAAGAGAGTTTCTAAATGATAAACTCGATTTATCACCTTGCATTAAGAGGTTTGGCACAGGTTGTATTTACTTTGGCAAGGACACCCAGTGCAGCGATAAAAAATTATTCAAGAAGACGCGCGATAAATGGACGATTTCAATGCCTCGACCTTGATTTTTAAGTAGTTCGTTGGTAGTCTAGAAGGGACTGAACCATATCGAATTATTTGTTCGGCATTCAGATAGATTACATATTTTGGAAAAGGACTACAAAGCATTTTAATGAGGCGAAATTGATTAATGATTTTAAATTATAAACATGAGAATAATTATGAAGAAAAATCATTGTCAAGGCTGTTACTAATATGCAGACAGGTAAAACTGATAAGAGTCGAAAAACCTTTTAAAAAAATGAGACTGTACCTTAGTGTGTGAAGCACGTGACAGAGTCTCAGCTTTGAGAACGGGAGGTGATAGATTTAAGATCATTTTCAAAGGAGAATCAATTCCCATATATGCTTGGGGCAAGTTAAAGATTTTTTAAAAAGAAAATGTCCATGCGATTGGTTTCTATTCACCATTTTTCACAGATCTCGGATGACATGTTTCTTTACTTTCTCGTATAGGAAGTGTATAAAGAGAAAGGACACTATTTATCAGATTCACACTCTAGATTTTAAACAAATGTGCACATTTCAAATCCTTGTGAGTCCGAAAAACGCATTAAGTCTATCTGTGACCAAGATAATTTGATTTAGAGGGATGAAATTTGGATGTGGTCTTCACAACAAATTTGTAGATTTTTATCAAATTTTGAACGAAATTCATTCACAGAGAGTTGTATGTCTAAGAGCAAATGGGCGCAATAACTAACTTGCGAGGGTGGTCTTCCCAAAACAGTCTCGCATACTCTCTAATAAATTTGTCAAACCAGAGAACGCCTTATATGGTACTGATGTAGAATATATTAGATATATTAACTTTTGGTGTGATTTTAGTCTTCTTAATAAATATGTCACGTCATCCTTGGCTGAGTTATTCGGAAATTAATCCATGGCATGCTTTAATAATATCTAAAAATCAAATTTGTGTCTTAGACACGTTTTCCGCAACTGTTTGAAACAAAAACTGCACTTGTATTCATAAAATACCAAACCAAATTTGATATATTTAAGTCATTGCATTTTTGAATTACCGCATTTACATGTATCTGAAAATGCAGATCGACAGACAATCAACCCATTGTTGGATTTGGCAGGTTTCTACACTATAGATATTAAAATATCATCAGTTTAGCTCAGAGATTTTGAGGTGTCTTTGTCACAGATAGACAGACGGAAATTTTCCTAAAATGTGTTTTTCGAATTCAGGGAGGTCTTAAACTGGAGATTTGTCAAAATCTCCAGTTTCGAATTTTTTTTTTAACGATTACTATAGTTTCTCTATACGACGTAAACGAGAAAGTAAAAATCGTAAAGAGCTATATGGAAAAAACAATTGATATACTGTTTTAGTATAAATCATCCTTTGCACTCCGAAAAGTAATTCGTTGCAAAATTATTCAGCTAACACAAGGACTTGCTTATTGCAATAAAAATATTTATTGCAGTTTTAAGTTGAATTTTACCGAAAATTTTATTTATATCTTCGTATCATTCATTAGGTATTTTTTTAAAATTAAAATTAAAAATAAATAAATAAAACTCTAAAACGATGCACCATTTTAAAAAGTGAGAGGGAGGTACCATCCGATTGAAAAGGGTTAAAATATAGATCAAAATCAATTATCAACACCCGTCAACAAGTTGACTATCTATCTACACATTTGATTTTCAGAAACGCAATGACTTATATAAATGAAATTCGGTATGTAATTTTGTTATGAAATTGCAAATCTCTCTTTAATTTTTATTTAAAAAGACCGAAAAAAGGCATTGAAAATATATAGTTATTTTTAATATGCTATGATGAAAAAAAATACTCTTGTCTGGATTTTTGAAAATGAAAATCTTAATACTCGTAGCATTCTCGGCCTTCTATTTGTCCAATTTTTTAAGCTGAGGAAAGTAAAATATCTTCTCTAAGGAGTATGCGAGAAAGTTTAGAAAAGACTATTGTCGTAGGTTTTTCAATGAAAGTGTCACAGAATCACTTGCAAAAAAGAAAGAAAAAAGAAATTATCTATTATATTTCCATATAAAATGACTACGAGTGTCTCATAATACGAGTTTCTCATATGAAGGAATGGTAGATACAAGCATTCTGACGAGCAGTTTTTTCAGCAAAACTTTTTACAATGACCGAAAAATGCAATAACCATGAAAAGTGTCAAACTAGGGAAATAATTATACATGAAAATGATGAAGATCCATTAAAAAAAATTTAAAACATAAATAAATTATGAGAAATAAAAAAACAACAACTTTAGTTTAAATCTGATGATGATCCAGTAGGAATACTGTCACTTTAACTTTTTCGCGTTCATTTTATATTTGCATTTTCGCGGCTCTAAAATTGGAAAATTTGTGTTCATAAAAGTGCAAGTGTTAATGCTCTATCAGTAGATCATTGGACATATAATTACCAAATTTGTTACAAATAAATTTTGTTGAAATTTTAATTATATTATAATCTTTGTTGATTCAAAATTAAACAGCATTTAAGAATCTATCCATAATGACTCCAGACGTTATCATTATAAATAGTTTTTATATCACTTCAAATTTAAAAAATATATTTTCAGTGATATTAATAAAAATACATCAATCTCCCCTTAAATTTAAAACTTTTTAAAAACTATTTTTTAAATTTGATTTTCAAAAATACATTTTATAAAGAATCTCAAACTAGTTTTATCGTTTTCTGAAATCGTTTAAATACTATTATTTATTCTGTTGTTAAATATAAAAAGTTTGTCTTCAAACAAATGTATGAGGTTGAATGCATAATAAATAGATGAAATACGTCATATTTTAATTATGACGTAACATATGATGTGAGTAGTGTATAATGGTGTACGGCACTTTGTGCTTACAGTCACGATAATTTCAATCTCCTAAAATTGGATGTTTTGTATTTTTTAAATCTGTTTTCAGATCAAGCTCTTAATATGAATATTTTTTATTTAATTCGGTCAACTACACCCGATGATTTTTTTTTTTTTTTGCATACCAGTTTCAAATTTGCACTTCTTATAATTTGATAACAAATATTTAATTTTTTAATTTTCTTTCTCATGGCAGGTTTTTTTCATCTCATTTTAACTTTTCAATTATTATTATTCATTTCCATTCAGATTAAACATCACAACTAAGAAATAATGGAAGGAAATTCTGCTGTTGTGAACACTTTTTTTTATCTCTTAAATAATTTGCTGAAATATTTTTCTTAATTTTTTTATTTTTGGAAATTGAATTAAAAAAAATTTGCTTTTTTCGATACTTTATTTTATTCCTTCATTCATTACATACGATAATGTTCACTCCGAAGGTATGTTCAAAAATACGTAAAATATCTTTACGTTTATTTTTATTTTCACTAAATTCCTATTTTTCAGTCTTATGCAATAACTGAAAAAAGTGGAATAATTATGGATAGCATATTAATATTTTAATTTCCTGGAAAGTCAATACTCCGGAGGATAGATTGGTCATTATAAGTAGAGAATAATACAAATAAACAAAATGTTGGTCAATAATAACGAAAAGAAAATTCAGTTTTAAATTAATTTGTGACAGATTATAATACAAATTTTGAAGTCATTTCTTGAAAATGTTTTGGGCTAAAATATGAAAGAAAGCGTAAAGGAACGTTGGTGACCACAATAATACTTTAAGCGAACCCTATTCCTGATGCATTCATGAAGTGTTAAGCCATGCTTTCATTTCTTAAGAGGTTACTGAAGACTCAAAGCTTAAGAATCTTATGTATATTAAAATATTTTCAAATCAAAACATAAAATTTTTAACTTAATATACAACATTTTTGATGCAGCTTATTTTGTTTTACATTTCTCGTGCAGTCTGACCCCTCGACCAGCAGCCAAATCCTTCATTTTGTTACCATAATTTGAATATTAATATGAATCTAAGAACCAATGGGATTCTATTTTTCTTTCTCTATCATTGTTATGGTGGCAACAGAAGTTCCTTTATTTCATTAATTTTATTGCCATTATTCAAAGTTTTTTTTCTTCTCTTACTTACTCTTCTTTTTGGTGTTTCTGTACCTGGTTGGAGAAACATAGATTATTATTCTTTCTTATTCCAGCTAGGTCCTCTCTCTTCGATAAGAATGAGACTTAGTAACTTTGAATGATTTACACGCCGATTAGGAGCATTTAAAAATTTGTGAAAATTAAACTAAACATGTTGTACATACTGCACTGGAAATCAGCGCATGAATGTTGGGAAATGCATATGTTGAGGAACAAAAGACAAACCTAAAATTCTTGTAAATAGTTTTATATAACTTTAATAACCATTAAAGATTGAAAAATAATATTGGTTTGAATCTAATTACTGCAGTAGAAAGCATTTTCATAAATTATAATTATAATTAATTTTGAAAAATTTATAAAATTAAAGAAAAAATTTTCTGCATTTCCTTTGACATCATCAAAAGGGCAATTGTTTACTATTTAATACGATACATAAATCATACAAATAATTTTTTGTGTGATAATTTCAGAAGGTATTGGTGAAAAATAACGAAAAGGTGGTGAATTTGTATTATTTACTTAAATACCTTAAGATTTGAATTGAAGATAGGAGTTGATCTAGAAATGAACTCCAAAATTTCATGTCATTACTTTTCAATATCTCGAAAGAATTCTTATGACAGAAAGATAGGCAGAAATACTTTCTGCTTTATGCATACAAACAGCTTAGTTTTATTGGCGGAAGGGTGGCTGGGTGGGGTGGGGTGGTCTTTTTTTTGCCTTGGATTTTATTTTTTCTAAACAAGTTATTTTTACTTAATTACTTATGTATTAATATATTAGAGGCATAAAAAATATTTTTTCCTAATGAAGATATTTTCTATCCATCTGGTGTCTTCAAAAATATAATGATTTTATTTTCAGTAAGACATTACTCTCTTCAGCCTTATCACTTTGATTCATTCGAAATGATAAATCAGATGAAATTTCTACGTACATTTGCGTGTTACGAAAGGGAAAGAAAAGCATGCGTGATATTTATGCCATTTATGTTTCCATTTCTTTCTTCGTTTCTTAAAGTCAAGCTTTCACATCATAGCTTGTGCTTTATCTACTTGCATAAGACAATTATTTCTTGAGAAACTTATAAAACAAGATTTTTAATTTTGACCTTCGCACAGGGATTAAAAGTTTAGATCTTATTCATGTATATTAAGACTTAAATCATAATTTATATGCAGCGAAATGTATCAATAGTAAATTATGAGTCTAAGCTATGTAGAGAAGTTTAGTATACAGTTCATTATATTATGAATTTTTAGTATTTACTCTAGGAAAATGTGTGCATGTTGGCATTCTGTAGAACATACTGCTTGACTCAGAGGTCAAGCAGCTTGACTCAGAGGTCAAGCAAATTTGGCTCATATGTACTTTGAAAAATGGAAATGTGCACCAAGGCGTAATTTTTTTTTTCAATTTTTTTTTTTCTAAAAATTAAACAAGATTTTTCGTCATAACTTCAGAAAATATCTTTGCGCAAAATTAGTTTTGATTTCGTTTTAAAATTAAATTTTTTTTCTATAATGGCATTAATTTATTTGTCGCCCATTTTTCCTGATACTGATAATGAAAAAAAAATTTTTTTTCATAGTTTTCTGCAATATGTTTTCTTATTGCAATAAAATTCAAAGCATTTTCATTGTCTCGTGAAATATGTCATAGTTCATTTTTCTTTTATTTATAAGCAACGAATCGAAATTATATTGTTGAAAGTTAAAGAAAAAAACGATTCTGCTGTTTACACGAGGAATCATAAGATGAAATTATATTATCACAGAGCACAACAAACCATTTGAAATAGATTATCCGGACGTTTAGATTTTTAACTGCACTATGATGTAATGGTACTTGATTTCATTAAGAATATTCATTGCACAATAAACAGAACAATTATAAAGCTATTGAAAGAAGTAAGCTTCTATGGTTATTAGTATTTGATGTTTGAAAAGTTTATTGAAAAAAGAGTTAAAAATGTAGCTTTTTGAGAGAATCATGCAGTTACGTATAAGATTTAATTGATTAAATCAAAGATTCATTGGCAAATCAGTTGGTCACCAAAGACGGCTAGATATACATCAAGAAAGATTTGGGTAATCAAACCGTTCCACTTATGATGAATGTGATGTTTCAGACTTCTCCTTGTTTGATAAAAACGTTATTGTGATAGTATACTTCTTCCTACTATAAGCAGTACAATTCAGTAGTATCCTTTTTCGATTCTCAGCAGTTTAAAACGAAAAAGTCCAGATTATCGAAAGAAAAGACTTTCACTTAGCGAAGTATGGGATTTTCTAAGGTAACCTCATAAATTCAAATTATTTAAGCCCGATTGATCTCCCCGAAAACTTATCACGTTCTCTCCAATAAAAACATTCTTTCAACACCTCTTCTGCACAAATTTCGGAGAATTTTTCGGAAATTTAGGAGAATTTTCCACCTAAGAATTTCGTTCAAAACTTAACAGAAATATGTAAATTTAATATAAAAGCCCCTTTATATTAACTGAATGCTTTTAAGAGTTATCGGATTAAGAGATAACAAAATTCTGAATGTGTCCACTTCGGCGCGTTCATTTTTTACTGAAATTAATAAGCGACATTCTTACAAAAATATAAAAGAAAAAGTTGAGAAGAGAGCAACCTCAGAATTTGTCCTCAGAATTCCGCATATGAGCATTTGATGATTTGTAACATAATGAAGCAAACTGAATATGCATTTCGGTCGCTTTTTTGAACCGAATGAAATTAAAATTTGACACAGAACTGGTTTTGAAGCCATCGTGTTCATTTTCATTCAGCTGGACATACAGACTCCTATCTAACTTCCTCTTAGTTCAAAATCTATTAAAGCTTTACAAATTTGATATTAAGACCATATATTAAAATTCATCCGACTAGTTTAAAGCGGTTTAATTTTATCGTCTTCACAGACAGATAGATGTAATTCTAAAATTGTTTTATTCAGATTCAGGAAAATCTGAAACTTGAAGATTCGTTAAAATAATCTCGAGATCAAATTCTTTTTGATGATTACAATACTTTATACATTTCATATATTAGAAAATACAAATAATTTTTATTAGCTATTTATAAAGTATCAATATTAATTTTAACTGATTAAGTATAAAATCTAAATTCTGTTCTATAGTCAGCTAATAATCTAATCGAATTGTACTTTAATAAGATAAATATACATAACAATAATTTTACTGCTTTAAATTGTTAAGGACTAAAAGTAAGTTTCGACGTTTACTCTCAAATTTTCTCGACGTTTATTCGTGAAGGGAAGGACAAAAGTGAGAAGGAAAGTTGAAAAATCAGTTTTTAATGTTTAAATAAAATATTATTAAATTTAGAAGAAAAATTTATATCAAAAAGTTATACTAAAAAGACGTATAAAATGAGGAACCCATAGTTAAGCATAGCTTAATTAGTCAAAAAGGTAAATTAAAAAAAAGGCATAAATTTGGAAAAATAATTTTAACTTTAAAAAAATTCAGCAAAATTTTTGAAATTATGCTTAAATACTTGCTACAAAGTACTTAAGTGGAATATTAAGGGACACTTGATAGATATTTCAAAGTAATGTCTGCATTATTTTTAAAAAAAGCAAACTTTTTTTTGAAAAACATAAATATGGCTAAATGCCTAAAAATACTTTTCTATTTTTTCGAATTTGCATTACCGAAATAAACTCCCATTCTTAAAATGCTTTACGACTTCAGATGGTATTTTAAGATCAATTTTCAGAAAAAAGTGATAAAAGATTCAAATTTGAAAAAAAAAACCCTCGTTCTATAGCAACCAATTTCTTAAGGCATTAAATAGTGTTTGCAAGTTTAGAGGAAGGATGCGTGGTTTGGGCTATCGGAAAATGCGTTCAGACATAGTAATTGAAAGAATATGCTAACTTCAAACTTAATGTTCACCTGGATTACTATTCTTCAGGAACGCCTAATTCAGTTAGATGGTTTGATTGTGTATTGATAAGGATTTAATGTTATTATTGAATATTGTTAATAGTCTACTTCCGGATTAATTTACTTTAATCTAAATGGACCAGTGTCACTGAGAACTAGGGATTGCTGTACCGGGATATCGAATGCCGGCATTTTGAGACATTTGTACAATTTTGTAACTAACTGCCTAAACAAAATTTTCGACATCTGGTAATTTTTGCACAAAATTACGTTCCAGGCTTAATGAAAGTACAATTGATGCATTATGTTTTTTAAGGTCACATTTCAAAAATTTGTAATAATAGCCCAAATTGAATAGTAATATTTACACTTTTTAGTGATTTAAATAAATAAGATATTCCTTTAATTTTTGTGATTATTTATATACTGTTATAATTTTTAAGTTACAAATTATTTTTTTCTGATATTTACACTCTCTAATAAAACTGGCAAACAAAACAAAGAAACACCTGTGTTTTCTTTCTTTTTCTAATATCTCTACTGCCGGTATTAAAACCGGTATTCCGGTATTAAGATCTAAAAAATACCGAATATCGGTGTTGAACTTTTGGTCCGATATCGATATTGCAATCCCTACTGAGAACTCACCAAGATTGAATCAACACATTGATATGAAAAGGATCCAAAGGATCCACTATGAGTTGAATATAGGGCCAAAATGTTTACATAAGAATATCTTTCAGGATCACGTGAAACTGAGAATTAATCACGAGAAAATTAATATTCGAACCAATTTTTGCTTTTGTAATGATGTCATCATGCTAATTGTCACGAACACTTTCAAATGAGTATGCATTTTCATTCAACTATGCTGAATGTTAATATCGTACCTACTTATCACAGATCTGCATTTCCTCATTTGTTTAACATCCTGTCAACCAAAAGATATCATTAAATCGAATTTTTTTCCACTTATCTAAACAGACTTTTTTACTTCACACAGGACTGACCTAATCATGATTTCAAGCGAGAAGGAGAAAAATGCTTTAATAAGACTCTGGGTAAATCTGAAACCAATTTGCCCAAGACCTTGATTGGCATTCTGTTAAGTTACTGGAGTGAAATTCTACGGGGAACTTGAAATTAAAATATGATTAACTCTTTTTCAATGCTAATTAAGGCCATTTAATAAAAAAAATTCCTACTAAATACGTGATATATAAATGAATGTTTTTTGAAAGATGTAAATTATCTTCTACCTGCTTTATTTTCTAAAATACAAATAATAATGACTTTTCACCTTCTTCTACTTCTCCAATATACTTAGGTCTTGTAAACGACAATATTCTAACAACAACAATATGCATATAACTTTTATGCCATATAATAAATGCCATATAACTTTTGAATTCAATTTTTACCTTAACTCAATTACGATTGAATTGAGTTAATAGAATGATATAATATAATAATTGAGATAGTACCGTTTCGATGAATTATTAGGATATCATAACAAACAGCCTATATACTGAAAGCTTTTATTTATTTATTGGTCCAATACTTTATAAATTATGGATTGGAAAGACGTTTCCAGCTTTTAATATGTTGTAAAGTTATCTTTACTTGTATTCTCTATGTTTTCATTTTCATAGCTGTATTCCTTAGGAAGTAGAAAAGAAAATGGCAGACGAGGTGAAATCAATTCTAGAAAAATTGAATCTAATTTTTCTTCGGAAGCTTGCCAACAATATATATTTTATATATATTTGGATCAAGCTTATAGTATGGTAAAAATACCTCATTCCTGTTGAGGGTTCCGGTCCAATAATAATTTTAGATATTGTAGAGGGACGAGATTCTTTATTATGTGCTATGCCATGGATGAAAGAATGAGTTCAGTTTCAGGAACTACTTTTTATTAGCGGGTTAAGTTCCACGGCACAAACATTTAACACAAGCATATTGAAGAACAAGGCATAGAACAAATACACGCGGCAAGCAAGGACAACACAAGAGACAAGAATGAGGAATCATGGGAAAACTTGGCTCTTGATAGGAGGCTCTAGTAGCCCCACCTATGAAGAAAGGAGAAGGCAGTAATTGTAACCGCTACAATATATATTATTTTGGTTCAAGGACCACATGCCGAGTTTAGCTTATAAAGTTTTAGCACTATCGTTTTCACAAATACATACCCAGACAAAAAGCACACAGGTATAATTCTAAAAATGAAATTTTTTGATTGAAGAAAATGTAAAGCACTGGAATTGAAAAACTGTGTATTTTTTTTTTAAATCCTATATTTTTCCTGAGTGCACTTCGTGCACACAGCCGAAAGTTTTCATTATTGAATCCTAAAACAGAAAACATAAAATATTATCAACAAAAAATAAAATTTTATACTGAAATGCACAAACGTTAATGTCAATAAAAAAGGAAGTGTATAAATCCAATAAGTATAAATAACAAAACTGTTTTTATATACTCTCATTTAGCTTTTTTCACTTTTATTATAGTAAAATTTTTCTTTAGATTTTTCGCACGTTATCAGATATGCTAGAGCTATGAATTTTTTTAAAATAAAATTTATATATTCTCAATGAAATTATTCTTTCAAAATTTTCAGAAATTGTTTATCAATTAATCAATTAAATGCAATTTTGTTTCCATATAAGTGGCTCTTTCGATTGTGAATTTCATAATTATATCATCATATGCCTAACATAATATTTATAACAATGCATTATTAGTAAAAAGAATAAAAAAAGTAGAAATCAATGAAGCAAAACACTCTAATTATTAATCTGCAAATAAAATTTTTTAAAGTTGCGTTTATTAAATATATTTAAGATACAAAAATTCCAAATTAATTTGATAGAAGAAAAATTAAATAAAAATTTCATTACCATTGCGATAGATAAAATTAAATACTGGAGCAAAATAAAATTGATAATTGACAACCTTTTATTAGTTTCATAGTACAGAATTTATTTCGATGATAGATGAAAATATTTTGCTAAAGTTCGATGACTGTTTAAGACGGATAAATAAATGTAACATTTTTAGATGTTTTTCAAAAGCTATAAAATCTTGAAAGTTATTGACTCAAATGAATTTCACTGTTTCTTAGAAATTTCTATAAATAATATAGATAAAAGCCTTATAATGGCTATAAAGAGAATGTGTCCATCATTGGTGTCGGGAAACGTTAGTTTATTAAATGTGGTGTCATTTTTTTAAATTGACATGACGCACGAGGCCATTAGATGCAGGTGTCAATGACTCTGTTATGAAACATGCAAACGTATTTTTCAATATTAGAAGAATATTTGCTGACTTTTATAAATATAAAATGACATTATTATTTAAATTTAATATCAATAACTGGTGAAGCCTTTCCACTTGATCCTTGGAATTGTTTACGGTCAGGTTTAATTATGGTTTAGATCTTTTTCTTTTTCTTTTCTTTTCTTTTCTTCTATCAAGTTTACAAAGAAAAAGTATGATAGTCATAAAAGAAAATTCGAACTCACGGCAAACATTTTAATGAAACTCCTGTCTATAGAGCTTTTACCTTCGCAACAGATTACATTCAAGTAGGGGAATTTGATTTTCTTTTTTATGGTCTCAAATTAAGAAGATGACAATTTATGTTTCAGCAAATGGTAACATACACTTGTTGTGCTAATGGATTCAAGATTTCTTCAAAATAATACACGGTTTTGGCCGTAATAATGAAAAATATCTGGGAAATACTATTTTAATAAGTATTTGCTGGTGAAAACAGCTTGAATCGTCGTTGAATTTCGCAAAACATTGGATGATGTATGAGACAGTATCTTCCAGTCTGCAATCCAATCTCTGCAATTCATTTCTACATTGAATTTCTAAAATAAATGAAATAAACGAATTTAAAATGTAGGAACTAATCTTGTTGTGATTAACATTCTATCTTTAAAACTACGGCTTGCAATCCTGTCCAACTGCTCGTTCCTTCAATTTATTGTTTTGTGCTTGCAATTAAAATAAGGAAATAGAAAAATAACAACAAAAAAATCTTGAGTGATTCTGCTTTTTTTTCCGCAGTGTATTTCCTTCTTTTTCAACTGACTAAAATGAATTAGAGAAATCATAGACACACTTGCGATGCAAAACGAGTTTCATTCAAAATGCTTATCTACTTAACTACATCAACAAAATGAGACATGAAAACAATCTGTTTATTTTTATCAAAACATAAACAATGCTACAGATTGCTTTTTATTGATTGATACAAATCTTATCTCAAATATCTATTGACACAGAAAAGAGATACCTTTTCAAGATCTATGTTACTCATTCAGATGTAGAACAAGTTTCATCTAACGTGACTTTATCTGAACAGATGGATCTGTTATTAGAATTTAACTACTGCGTTTAACTAGCTTTATTTTTCGACTGAATGTGACGAAAAACATTTGAATTGTTCTAAATAGGTTTTCATAGAACAATGAAGTGCTGGTAAAAGCACTATTTCAGTGAAATTTTTCATTTGCATATAGACTATTACAGATATTCAAGGCTTAGCTTTCTTTTAAGAAAACTAAGCCTTATCTTATCTTTTTTTCTTTATTTACTCATTATTTTGTAGATAGTTCCATTTCCCTTCGTAATTTTCTCATAACATGTGTGGTAGCTGTTTTTTTTGTATTGCTTTAATTCAGTATATTGATGCAAGAGCAAAATTGTATATGTGGCGTATATGTAAAATTGTATATGTATGAGCGGAAAGAGTATATGTTTAAATATAAACAACTAGTTACGCAGTAATCGTAAAAAAATATAAGGTAAGAAAAAAAAATGGTTTGGAAGTTGAGTTGTGCAATAAAATAATCACAATGGTTCAAAGCAATTTTTAATCCTAGACTAGTTAACAGTTTGTAAAGCAAAAAATTTAAATCACTGTATCAAAGTGTTATGGCTAATTGAAATCTGAAATGAAAATCTAGTTAAATTAAAAACATTTTTTTCTTCTTTTTTTAATGTTTTCTGTTTTTTAATTTTAATATATTTTATAGTTCATTATTTCAAACAACATGAAATCTTGTAAAAAATTTTCTCTTTTAAATTCATTACTCGGTGGTGACTCACATGTGGAATCAAAACTTAACTAAAATTAAAAGTGCAAATGTTTATTGTGATATGAAATATATAGATTTTATATTGTCATCAAGAACACACAACTGTATATAATTTCGGAACTCTGGTACATCAGATAACGAATTGAAATTCGGTTATAAAATTCCAGCCTACCACAGATGAATGAAATGAATTGTCATCAATAGTAATTCGCTTACCCCCTCCCCGCACCATTTTTCGAAGAAAAATTTCCAAAACCTTACTTCACTACAACTATATGGAGGAAGAAAAAAAAAACCCACAAACCAATACTCCAGAACCAAATTCTGCACCGATTTCTCTAATTTCTAATTCATTTGAAAGATCATGAATTTTAAGTCACCATGAATAATCCCTCTCCTCTTCGATCATTTATTTTCGAACGATATCACACATCCCCCAGCTTCAATAACTGAGTCGATTTCACCAATTTATTTCTACATTTTGCTTGCTCAGCTAATCAATTAGAATGCTCCAATGTTTATTATGCAATTTAAAGGAGTGTTTTCATTTGGTATGGTAAGAAGAAATTCATCGAAATCGGTTGACAGCATTTAATTGAAGTTACTAAAATCGTGGGTGAAGAGTGGATGACACAGATGCCTGATGTATACAAAAAAACTAAACATTAAAAGTAAACAGGTCGAAATAAAATTTTGCATATGTTTTTGTTTATATTATATACTAGCCGCCTTTGGCGACCAGCCGGTTCGCCAGTATTACCGCTCGCTACAATTTTCAATTAAATATTTTAAGTAACTGGTCTCTTAAAGGATTCTCAAACAAAACATTTTTAATCTTAAAATTTTGATAGTCATACCAAACTTATACTGTTTAGATCGTTTCGTTCAATTTACTATATATATTTTGCTAATTTGTTGTTATTTCCGGTAAAACTTCAACTTTAATTAAAAATGTAAATGACGAAATTGC
>JAPMOR010029210.1:175433-227349 GCA_026543865.1 Argiope aurantia
ATATATATATATATATATATATATATATATATATATATATTGGGAAACCACCTATATATGCAGAAAGTTTTTATGTTATATAAATATAATACTATTAGGCAAATTTTAAAAATAAATCAAAAGTATAAATGTAGATTGAAAAATATATCTTTATCAGCAAGCATAAACTAGATTTAAAAAAAATTATTTTTTACTTTTTAGATTCAATTTATAATTCATTGTCATAAAAACCGTGGAATGTTGAAATTAATTTTTTTTCCAAATTCATTACAGTTAATTACAGCAAATTAATTAAGATAATCAAATAAATTTATCGTTGAATTCTGAAAATATTAAAACAGTATGCTTCGTCTAAAATACATAAGCATATTAGATTTAAAAACATATTGCACATCAGGAACTGAGTTAAAAATCGATTACAAAAGTCTCTCTTACCAAACATGAATAAAGTCAAATTAAATAAAATTTTTTAAAAATATTGTGCATGGTGTTGGTCTATATTGAGAGCTCTCTACATTTTTTAATTATCGTGTTGACTTATATTCGAACAGACGGACTGTCTTTAAAAAATTTAACTCCATTTTTGATAGAAATCTGCAAATTTGGTTAAAGATCGTAAACCAAATTTTAACAGTCTAACTCAAAGCTTTTTTGAGTTATTTTTGTCACCGACAGACAGACAGACAGACAGACAGAACGGCATTTCCTAAAAATACATTTTTCGAACTCGAGGAGATCTGAAACGTTGAGGTTCGTCAAAATCTCGAGTTTGAATTTTTACATGACTGCTATACTTTCTATATACTACGTACACGAGAAAGTAAAAAAAAAAAAGGGGTAATAATTTTATTCTACTTTCCACTTCAGAATGAGAAATAGGAAAAATGAAACTAGTAGTTTGTTCTCATTCCCGTGCGAGACATTTTGCTTTTTTTTTTATTTATTGTTGCTCCATTTCAAGGGCATTATTTTAAAAAACTGGAAATGAACGTGTTTTTGCACAAATTGCTTTGATTCCCCGCTGCATTCATTCATCACAAATTCAAGAATAATCGGAGATAATTTTTTTTTATTGGAAGGTCATTTAGAGGATATGCTAAAGTATTCGCAAGTATTTCAATTTTCAACTAGCATCCATTTTGAAGGTGTTTAAAATAGCCAGCTCGCTTTAGTCTCTCTAAATTGATCAGATTTTCTAAACTTCAGTCCGAAAAGCTCTGCAATCCATGTGTAGAATTTGGTTTTCCTAATTTGACCACATTTTTTTAAATTTCAGACCGCGCGGCTCTGGAATCCGGGTGTGGAATTTAGTTTCACTAAATTGACCATTTTTTCCGAATTTCAGTCCAGGGTGCAGTGGAACCTAGACTTGGAATTTAACTTTTTTTTTAAAGAAAGAGAGATAATGAAAAGTCTTGACAACTCCGGCGGTTTTAAGTGTCTGATGATTTTAGCCTTTTACAAATTCTAAAACGTTTCCTCTTAAAATCCTCTGACAATATGATACACATTTTTTCACAAATCATTTTTGTCTGAATACATATGATATACATTTAGAAGAAATTGTAATTTCAGTTAAGTAGGTTAAGGTATTGACAGTATATGTTTACAAAATACAAGCCGACGCCCTGGCATAGAGGTAGCCCGTCTTCCCCGTGATATGGGCGTCCTGGGTTCGAGTCCCGGTTCGGGCATGGTTGTTCTTCATTTGTTTCTGGCTGTGAGATGCGTAAATGTGCCCCCCTGTAAAAAGGAGTTGTGCAAGCGAAGAGTGATGCGTGAGTAGTTAAGACGTACTCTTGGCCCTAGTTGGTGCTACTAAAACAAGAGACGCTCCCTATTGGCTTAAATCGTTGACTTCGAAACAGCGGGCTTGTCCATGGAAAGTGCCATCAGAAACAACAAAATACAAAATTACTTTAATTGGCGTGAGATCTAGCCTTCTCCAAGGAATCCTGGAAACCTATTATATTTGCTGATTTAATTCAAATGCAGACGCGGTCTTTTAATAGTTCCATATTTCGATATTTTTCCAATTATAATTACCTTTTTAATACCCCATCGCGCTCTCTGCTAATTAATTTCTTTGACTTGGTGTTTCTTTTTTTTTTTAACCAGCCAACACTAATTTCATTAAATTACTTTTTTAAAATAATATGTATATTACACAAAGCACAATATTATACTTATCTCAATGAAAGCTTTTCACTTAGTTAAACCAGCGGAAATGGCCACCAAGCATATTCTCTAATAGAAATGTTATCACGGAGAACGCATTGCTTGGAATTGGCCACAATAGTTACGAAGTATTAGTCTTTGGCTGAATTTAGCATTTTTATTGAATTTATTGAATCTATTATGTGATGCTTGGCGAGGTTTTTGGCAATTAATCCCTGACATGTGGTTAATAGTAATAAAAAAATCAAATTTGTCACAAAATCGCATACCAAATTTAATTGATTTGAGCCGTTGAGCGTTTACAGGATTTTGAAAGAAGAGACCGACAGACGGTTAACTTCTTGTTGCATTTGGCTCAACATTTGACAGATGCTTACATTATAGACATTTAATCAGTGTACCGAATTTTATCCATCTAGCTTTCTTTGTTTTGCAGTTATAGAGTTAATTTATATCCGAGCAGCTGGAAAAATTTCTCTGAATGAAGTTTGGTTAAAATTTGATTGAAATATACAAATCTGGTGTAAAGACGTGTACCAAATTTCATCTGTCTAGCCTAAAGTGTTTTTGAGTTATCTTTGTCACAGACAGACTTTCTTCTAAAACGTGGAGATTTGCGAACTTATGCCTACATATTACACAGAAATAAATATAAAGTTACTTACAAAAATAATCTCTTAAAATTGCTGCTGTGTACTGGTTAGTATTTAGATTATGAATGGAAAGATATTTAAAAATTTTACATAAAATAAATAATAAATGACTAATGATACAATTGCATAAACCCCTACTTAGTTTCAGTATCTTTATAATATATATGAAGAAATGTAGATTGTATATACCAGTCGTAAGAGAAACAAAAAGAAAGCCACATTTATGCATTTCTTTTAAATACATGCATTTCCAGTTATATTGAATATATATGTGATACGAGTTTTTAATATTATATTTATTATTTTTGCATAATATTTTAAAATTGCCTTTATTTATATGCACTAAGGCAGTCTGGACTATTAAAAATTTTAAATGTATATATTTATGGACATAATTACCAAAATTAGATTGAAAAAATATTTTTAAGAATAATTGCAATTAAATAATAATATAGGGTAATCAAAAAAATAGCAATGAAAAGACTAATTTATAAAAAGATTGCACCTTATTAATCTTTATATGCATATTCTTGTTTGTAAATTGTTTATCTTTAGGTAAGAAATTTAACAATCAACGACTTTTAACTCTTTGCACTCGAAAAAATAATTCGATGCAAAATTATTCACCTAATACAAAGACGCTTATTGCTCCAAAAAATAAATATACATATAATTGATTTAAGTTAATTTACCCCAAAAAATTAACCTTTATTTTCTTACCCCTCTGCAGTTATTTTTAACAATCAAAATTAAAAAAAAAACGGCGGAAGGGGCTACCAAAAATTTTCTCGAATACTCTCTAAAAAAAAAAGTGTTATACCAGAGAACACCTTACATAGCATTGACGTACAATAGCTGCGAAATATTAACCTTTGGCGTTAATATATCATTCTTACTGAATATGTCTTGGCGAGTTCTTAAGCGATTAATTCCTGTCATGCGGTTAACAGTATTCGAAAATCAAATATTTCCGACGCATTTTCCTAACCAATTAAAATACAAATTGACACAAAACGACACTTGCAACACCAAAATCAATACCAGATTTGATATATTTAGGTGACTTTGAGTTATCGCGTTTACATGCTCCTAAAAGTACAGACGGATAGACGGTGAATCCGTTACTGGATTTGGCTTAACATTTGGCAGGTGTCTAGATTATAGATGTTAATTCTGCGCATTGAATTTTATCTATCTAGTTCTATTCGTTTTGTAGTTATCGTGTTAAATTATATTCGAACAGCCGGACAGACAGATTTCCTGGGATCGAATTTTGGTCAAAATTTGATAGAAATCTACAAATTTGGTATAAAGACCGCAAAAAGTTTCATTCACCTTGCTCAAAGTGTTATTGAGTTATCTTTATCGCAGACATACAGACGGACATCTTCCAGAACTGTGTTTTTCGAATTCAGAGGGGTCTAAACTGTGGTGGTTCGTCAAAATCTCGAGTTCGAATTTTTTGACGATTATTATATTTTATACTATGTATACGAGATACAGATTAATATAATAAATATAATAAATAAAACGTCAAAATGATGCACATTTTAAATAGTTCCCGAGAAGAGACATCCAAGTGCAAAGGATGAATTCCAATTTTAGATAAATCCTGGATATTTTCTTAAATTCAAGACATCAAGGCATTTTGAGATTTAAGTATAAACACATAACAAAATTGTCAATTAAATTCATGAGACGTAATAAATGGAAAAAAATACCATACGGAAATTTATAATAAGTAAAGTCTTTTGAAAGTTTCAATCGCATGTTTACGAATTCTGGCTTCAAACACAAGGAAACTGTTATATAAAATAAGCAGATGATTTGTAAGCATTTACGTAATATAAATAATGGATCCAGATGTACGACAGTAAATAACTTTCTCATGACGTTTGCTAAATATGTATGTCTTTTTTTCTGCCTTCAAGTTTATGAAAAGTGCCAGAAATAACAAGTTTTACAGAATATCATAATAAATCATTTGAACATTGCATTTCTAAAATTTTGGTATATTATGGATCATTTAGTATTTTATTTCAAACAAATTTGAAAAATTTAAACATCAAAGGTTTTAAATATCGTTTGGTTATTTTCAGCATCAACAAAATTTGACTTCTAACTAGAAATCGTTTTTTCCCCGCTGAATTAATAATGAAATCTAAAAACTCATTTCCGTTTTGTTTATTAAATTTTTATTTTTATGCAAATTTAATAAAATACATTAAAAACGCATTTTAATGTCAAATTTTTGCATACTATTTTTCTCAAGTAAACTAACTGAAATAATTTAATCTCATATTGAAATGTAATGTTATTTGTTAAATTTAAAAAAAAAATGCTATATTTTACAGCCCTGAAGATATATCCGATAAAACAGAAACAAGTTCAGGTAATATTTTCTGAAAATTTGTGTTTAAATTCAGAAAAAATATCTGGTCCTTTAAAATCTTAATTTTAGAATTAAAGACCTTTTAAATATTTTTTTTAGGTTTTACTGTTGTTGAACAGCTTTATATCCTACAACCAAAACGTTTTCAAAAACTCAAGATTTTATAAAAACTTCTAATTTTTTTTTTGTTTATGTACAATAGAATCGGTTACTGATAAATTTTTCATTTTTTTCCTTTTCTTTCATAAAAAATCTGTTGCTGATATGACACAGTGTTTTTTTCTCCAGACAGTGCAATGAATTCTCGGCATTCAAAGTCAATGTAGACAATATCTACCGAACTAAAAGAATTTTATTTTCCTTTATGCTGTCAGATAAAATTGATTAATCAGTATCGTTCTTTATTTTGCGTTGTATTTCACTATTGTTCCTATAAATTAGATGCAATAAATCCTAATTTGTAAGTTATAATTTGAATGGGAATTATTTTTGATTTTATTCATGCTTACAATAAAGCTTCGATTTTAAATATTTAAGGTCAATGGAGAGTGGAGAATAAGAAATTAGCGGGAGTAATATAGTGAATTGCGTTGAAATCAATATTTAAAATAAGATTTTAATACTTTATATTTTGTTGTTTACAGTGAATATAAAATGTTTGTAGTACTATAATAACGATATATATACACATATAAATCTCGAACTTCAATTGCCTGTCTATTGAGTTTGTTGTGTTCGTGCGTCAACAAAAATAAAATGCAGACAAACTTACTATAAAACTAAATCTTATTATATTATAGATAATATTATCAAATTTACATCAACTTATTTTCATTCAAAATTCTAGCAACAGTTTTTAAACAACAAATTAAAAAGTTCCAAAAATATCACTGTTGCCAATCTGAATTTCATAACTATTTACAAAATAAAATTTATAATTATTAAAATAATCGTTAGCTACTTTTAAATAAAATATTTACGATTTATGTCGCAACAAGTTATATTTCATTACAATCACAGTTCTTGAAAGCCTGTTGTTAAATAGTAAATATGTTCGCATGAACACACGCATGCTCAAGCCCATTAATTTAAGAAGATTTTAGAAAGATTGAAGATTTCAATCTTTGATGAACATTTCAGTCTTTTGATAAACACATATGCCTTTTATCAAAGATTGAAAAAACAACAACGTTATTTTAAGATACGAAATCAAGAATATTAAGAAGATATTAATTGGAAAGAATTGAAATACTTATTTTTGAAAAGGAAGGATATTAAAGATAAAAGCTTTAGTATAAGGAATACAAAAACATTTTTAAAGTATTCATTTGACCAAAAGGTAGAACATAATTTATTTAATTAAAAACCTTGAAATCAAAGCGAAAAATAAAAATATATTGGATCTGTAAATAATATAAAATAAAGATAATTAAGATAGAATGAAAATACATAAATATAAAAGAAAAAAGTTTTTGTTCTTTCGTTAGAAAATTTTTCAAATATATTGCAAATAGGGAAGTATTGCAATCTCTTTTATTTAGAACATGTTCCCGGTTCTGTTATATCGTTTAATAAATGCCGCCGAATATTTTGTACAAAAATGAGGGGAAGAAAAGAGTCCAAGCTCCAGTTTATTTCCCTGTCCTTGTTTTGATTTATTGTATTAAGTTATCAAATTGTTTATCTTGAAGATAGGAGACACTTTGTTTACTTTTCCGCAAGGTATTTTTTCTGTCGGCGAAGATGAAATATGAAATTTCAATCAGATAAAGATCAACCCCCCATGTAACTGCTAAAAATATACATTTTCAAGAATATGGTTGAAGATACTTATTGTGTCTCTAGTTTATTTGCATTATTAGAAAAAAAAATATCTGACTTTCAATAAGTTAGAACTTTTAATTGTATTATTATGAAATTGTCTATTTTTTCACATTAGAGAGCCCAAAACATATTAAATTCTTTCAAGAGTTAGATATAAAATTAAATTCGAATTCGCATTTCTATTTTATGTCATGGTCATGGAATGATGCTGAATGTCATTATCACAATCCACTGTGTTTTTGAATTATCGTATTCACAAGCATTTTAAGAATTAAACAGATTTCCTGTGGGCGGATTTTCTTCAAATTTTGACACAGGTCTATAATTTTATTACAAAAAATACTTACAAAATAAATTTCATTAGTTTAATTCGTTGCGTTTCTTTTAGTTATCTTCTCAAGACAGACAGTTCCAAAACAGAGGTTGTTTCATACTGGGGAAGGCATCAAAATCTTTTGGTCGGAATTTAGAACTATTATATACATTTTTTCTTGCATATTTCTGATAAAAGAAAATAAAAATATATTTGAATTTGGTGTCTTAGTTTAAAAAAGAATCGGTTCAGGTATTTAAGAAATATATGGTAATCGGTTTTTATTTTAAAAATGGGAGATTACAGGAAAAAATACGAGATTCTATGGGCATGTATTTGGAAGTTATCTGCAAAAAATAAACGGGAAGTGAAGAATTTCAGAAACATCCTAAACTATAGAATTACTTCTGCAGACGATTTCTATTAACTTGCATCTGTTCGTGTGACGTACTGATAACATTTGCATTTTCGACATTGTTTACACAAATGATTTCCTGTGTTTATGAAGCAGGTTTTTGTTTATTTTTACACCCATTGTATGAGGATAATTCTGGAATTTGTATTTCAGTGCAGTCTTAAAAATAACCGGAAACACGAATTTTTCTGAACCAGTCATTTGATATCACGAGCGTTATAATAAAATATCACGAATTCAAAGATACATTATAGTTGTTGCTAGTGCTGTTGTTTTTTTCCACGGTCGAAAAAAAACTTCGATTGTTTGATTGATTTCTTCGAATGTTCTGTTTGCTTTTGTGATAAGTTTCGTGAAGAAGGCGCACTTATACTTTACTTTGATAACAAGAACAATTAAATCTGAAGTGGAGGAGGTTACTTAAAAAAAACCATTCAATCGTAAGTCCTCAATAAAGATTACGAAATACTATAGACGTGATTAAAAAAAATTTACATCTAAAATGATAAAAAGTTATTTCATGGGCTTATATCAATAAAGTATTTTTCAATTTTTTTATAAAAGAAATCTACTCTTAAAGAAATCTCTACTATAAAAGAAATCATTATATCTTTATATATACACTTATAATAAATTTGAATGTGTTTGTGTTTGTTGGCATTTTACAAGCCAGGCCGTTTGACCATGTACCAAATTTGGCACATGTATACTTTGGAGGTCATAAATGAGTACCTCGGAGTGATTTTATTGAATTTTTAATTAGAATTTTAATTAATGAAAAATTAAGTGAAATTTTGGCATCTTTCGCAATAACCTCTGAAAATATTAGTGCGAAAAATTATTTTGGCATCTAATTAAAATGTGAAATATTATCTATTAAATGATACCAATATTTTAACCTATAAATGAAGTTTCTATTTTTAATGAATATTTAAATAAACATTAAAACCATATTTTTCAACAATTTATTTCTAGAGAAATAAAAATAAAGTTTAACTTGCACGAGCACGTTACGTGTGCATGGAAAAAAAATTGGCCTTCATCAACGTGTTGCCATCCCATTAACAAAAGCTCAAATTAAAGAATAAGTTAAATATTTAAGTAAATCTAGAAAAGTGTAATTTTCAGCACGCGTCTGTATGAAATGAGATAAAATAAATAAGAAATATAATATTTTCTAAAAAATAAATGCAAGACAAATTTTTTCATGGTCTTTGAATATCACTATTTTATGACAATCAACAATTTCGTTGTTTTAGATTATTAGTTTTGAGGGAAGTTTAAACGCATAATAGAATATTTTCTCCCAGATGGTCGATGGAGACGTTTAAAATTGCCCATTTTTAGATAGAAGATAGAAATAGAATAATAGAAACATTTAATTTTTTATAACTACAATCAGTTTTAATTGCAAAAGAGTGGGATTTTATTTTATTTAAAATATTAATATATCAAGAATATTTTATTAAATATAGCTCATAGAAAGTGTATCTGTACAAAAATTAAAAATTTCTTAAATAGTTAGAGCATTTATTGTTTCATAGCACATAAAATATGATTTATTTAATTTAAAGCTTTTTTTATTAAATACATACATCAATTAATAAAGTTTTCGAAATTAGTTGTTGGGCCCTGATTAGAGCGCGTATCCTGTATATAATAAATTATGTATGCCTTTAATAAAACGGAATTATTGAATTAATAATATTTCTATTTTAAGACGTCACAGAAAACTTTTTTCTCGCTTATTTTTTACAGAAGATATTACATATCATAATTATTCCATTTCATACGAACATTATATTACTGAACATTACAGTTTCCTAGGTTTAGTTTGCACTAAAAGCCAACTTAATCTTTCACTTTAAGTTTTTGTCAACGTGATGGCAACGCGTTGATGAAAGCTAATTTTTCCCACGTACTCATAATGTGCTCGTACAGATTAAATTTTATTTTCATTCTTTGCAAAATATATCGTTGTAAAAATTAATTAAAATATTTTTTAAAAAGTCATTAAAAATAGAAACTTCATTTATAAGTTAAAATATTGGTGTCATTGAAAAGATTATTTTCTGAGCATTAAGAGGAAGTAAAAATCAGATTTTGCAATAATATTTGAGTAAAATCCCAAAATTTCGCTTTATTTCTAATTAATTAAAACTCTAATTACAAATTCAAAAAAATTACTTCCGAGGTGAATATTTCTGACGTTCAAGATATACATGTGGCAAATTTGGTAGCTGTAGGTTAAACGGTCTAGCTTGTAGATCGCCAACACAGACATACAGACATTCATCCTTTTAATAAGTATAGATGTAAATGAACTTCACTGCAATATTTTCTTTGATATGTTTTTTTAATTCATATAAAAGAAAATATTTTCTCACAAAATTTAAATAACTCTGAAAAGTATATAATATATGCTTATTTACTCCTTCATATGCAAAACATGACAAAAAGTACGACAGTGATAGAAAAATTTGACGCCTAGATTTTTTGTAATCTTTATTTCTGATGTTCAAAAAAGTAGTTTTAGTGTTTACATTTTTCTGTTTATGAATATGACAACTCAAAAATATAACGTCTGGGCAGATGAAATTTAATATGCAATATTTAAGCAAGAAATTCTATCTTTCTATCAATTTTTGAATATAAATGCTTCCTAATAACTCAGTCTGTTTTACGCCCATATACATTTAACAAGCAATAACTTAAAAATACAAATGAGAGAGATTTGATGTTTCCATTAAACTTGTAGATATACAGGGTGTTTCAGTGAACCGTTTCAGAACTTCTAAGAGGGGTAGGGTGCATCCTGACAACTCGAAATCATAGAGCAATGTGGGGTCGGAAATGCTTTCCTGAAGCGGTGTTGTACACAGAAGCCCCATAAAGAAAAGAGACCGTAAATGAGAAATAGTTTTAATAATACATGAAAAGAAACAAAAGGTACATGGATGAAAGTAAGTGTTCGAAGTTTCTTCTACGGGCTACAATGCACGCCTCACATCTCCGACGCATGAACATCCGAACATTCTGGAATACTCCAGGCATATCTCGAATCTCTCCGGCAGCTACTGCGATTCTTGCAACGAGCTCCTCAGCAGTGTCAACAGGAGTGTCATAAACTAGAGATTTCATATGACCCCAGAAATAAAAATCAAGACATGATAAGTCGGGTGACCGAGCAGGCCAACGCACGGGACCCCCACTTCCGATCCACCGTTGACCAAATATGACATCCAGGTAGTTACGAACATCTCCGGTATAATGGGCAGGGGCTCCATCGTGTTGGAACCCCATTGTCTGTTGCGTCGATGCAGAAATTTGTTCATCTCTCAAAAGTTGTGGCAATACTTACTGCAGAAACAGCAAGTATGTAGGTCCGGTTAGACTACCCGGTAACAGGTAAGGTCCGATGAGGTGAGCTCCCACAATACCGGCCCATACATTGACCGAAAATCGATTCTGTGTTGCACGACGTCGTATTGCATGCGGGTTCTCGACCGCCCAGATATGGTCGTTATGCGTATTGAAAATTAATTCCCCTGTGAAGGATGCCTCATCGGAAAACAACACTTCAGCAGCAAAAAGGGGATTTGTAGAACATTTTCCCAGGTGCCACTGTGCGAAAGCAATACGAGGTACATAATCCTCCGGTTTCTGTGTCTGGACACGCTGCACGTAAAACGGATGCATGTCTTCTGCTCGGAGAATCCTCCAGACGCTGCAATGGGAAACCCCGACTGCGTTTGCTACACTTCGTGTACTCGTTCTTGGATTCCCCTGTACATGCTACAGCACATTCTGTTCGGCGTCTGCAGTCCGTGTTGTTCTTACACTGTCCCTGTGACTCTTTCTAATGAACCTGTCTCAGCTAACCTCTGGTGCAGTCTTGCAAAGAAATTATGACCGGGAAATATCGTTCCGCGTACAAACGCTGTGCGGCTGGCCCAGTACAATTTGCAGCCCCGTACGCCAAATGCATATCGGCTAACTCTGCGATTGTGTAATCATCCATCCTACTAACTTGGCGTTCTTGTGCGAAATGAATATTCCCTGCACGAAAGCTCGGACTTATCGCACAACGCCATCTACCGCGTCAGGAAAGCATTTCTGACTACCCATGGGTATATGATTTTGGTTCGTCAGGATGTACCCTACCCCTCTTAGAAGTTCTGAAACGGTTCACTGAAATACCCTGTATACTCTTACAGATTATGTGTAAATATGTAATTGAGGACTAAATTTCATAAATGATTGACTTATTTTGAAATGTTTGTTAGTGTGCATGCGAAAGCAATAATTCATCAATTAGATTATTGAATTTTAGTGCATCTTTTTATTGTTCGATCAAAATTTTAGACTCGTTTCTCATTGAAAAGTCAATAAACAGGTAGATTATCTGTTTCCTGTGTGTCTATTTTCGATAATTCAAACTATCTGTTATGGTAAAACTCACTAGCAAAGCAAGCTATATCAATGTAAATTGATATATAATCTTGGAATTCAAATCGGATATTCATCAAATTTTGAACCCAACTGGTCAGCAGGAGGCCAGCATGTTCAGAACTATAGATAACATGAGAAAATCGGGAGTTTGTAGAAAATTCAGCTGTAATTCAAAGAATATTGATACTATTATTTGCATTTCCAAAATAATTCCAAATTAGGAAATAATTTGATTAATAGTTTATCATATTTCGATAGCTAAGTGTTATGATAAAGCCTAACCCATCAAGGAAAAGATAATAAATCACGGTTTAAGTGGTTTGAAGTAGGCTATTATTAACATTGGAGAAAATTTTCCCATGTTTTATCTGCTTATTCAGTCTTCAGAATGAAATAAAATTTAAATAAACACTTGACAAATGATAAAAATTCATTTCAAATTTAAATATTTGTCAAATGAAACAATGTGATCTGAATTATGAATAGTCAAAGTATTTGTTTTTCTCTTGACATATTGTTTAAAAGTTCACATTCTCCATATGATCTGCAACTATAAGATTAATTTGAGATATGTGATGCTACAAATTCTTTTATTTGTTTGTTGGATGGGACAAGGAGACACAATCTACCGTTTCTTTGCATGACGGGTCATTTGATATAGAAAAAAATATTTTGCGTTATAGGGTAATAGAAGAAGAATACGGTAAATGCATATTCATAGTTAATTTAAATTTGCGAAACAGTTCTTCAAGATTTATTTGCTTAAATAATTTCAAATTAAAATTTCAATAAAGCTTCTGACATTTTAAATTGTTACAAAATTACAAAATTTACTATATTATTAATTATAATTGTACTTACTACATTATTAAAACATACATCAAAACAATATATTCCACATTATTAATATACCCAATAAAATATTTACTACATAATTGATATAATTACTGTTTGTAATCCTTTAAAAATGGAGAAATAATCAAGATTCATCATATTCTCGAAAGAAATACAACATGGACAAAGTTTCAAAATTTTTTGCTTTTTTGGGTGGGGAGAAAACATTTTGAAAATAAATTCTAATTCAACCAGTTAATCATAAAGAATCCTGGAAAAGTGGGGCTCTGAGAAGGTAGTGGTTCAACCTTAAATTCAGGCTAAATTGAGAAGAAAAAAGTTAGAAGCAGTACTCGTATAAATAATAGGTTATTAGATGTGCGATTATTTTGCACTCAAGTCATTTTCTTTACTGCTTTTAATGATTAATTTATTCTCAATCGTGTGTTAAGAAGAAAGGAAACGTAGCCAAATCCAACAAATCTTGATCCATGTTGTTCTCTTCACTTTTCAAAATAGATTTTCATTTTGTCACGTAATTTTTTTCATACAAGGAAAAATCTATACTATCTAAGATACGATTTATTTCCATTTCCTCCATTAATAGGTTTTTAACTTCCCCATCTTTGTCTAAAATTGTTTTAAATTATTTTAACATTCCTTTGCTTTCCATAAACTGATTAGATACTTATAATATTATTGTGGTCGCAATTTCGGGTTAACTTTATTGGAGACAATCAATTGATTTGGAATTAAAATTAGTAATATCCGTAAAGATCTGTCTATATTGTTTCAATAAAAAATTGCACTGTATGTGTTTTAAGCCTAAAGTATGCATATAATCAAATGTCTTCGTAGCCAGCGTCCGTGAAATGCTAAAGTCTGGGCTAGATTAAGCTCGCTAGAAGCCCTTAGGGATTATGAATTTTTGTCCCTTTACCCTCTCCAAACTTTAAATCAATTTTTTTTATCAATTTTAATTGAATATTTATAGGAAAAGTTTTAAACAGCAAATTTTAACTAACTGTAATAGCAAAACTTTTAGTTTTAGATCACTTTCTGGAAAGTTTGTTTCAGTATATCACAAAAGCATTACTGAATTTTAAAAGAAACTTTAAACAAATGTATAAAAAAAGGCAAAACTTTTTTTATGATAATCTAAGTAATATTTAATAATATGATAAGATATTTTTTAAAGATAATAAAACGATACATTTTTGGATCTATAAAATAACATAAAATAAAACTTCAAAGACTATTTAATTAGGAAAAAATACTTGAATAATGTTTTAAAATTAATTAAAATAATATCTGATTTTAATTCGAAAGTTCCAGCTAAAGATGTAGGCAATTACCTACTTTGACTATTAAATAACTCGCCCCTGGTTAAATATGAATAGTCACGAGAATGGAGTCTCAGGCAAAACGTCATATTAAAGAGGAGGGTGCACTAAACAAGATTAACAAGAATCGAATATGTTTTTTTTTTCCAGGTACGGTAGTGCAGTAAGAGGGCATCTTCAAGAACACTTGATTGCTTGTGTGTATTCTCAAGTGACCAACATGTCCAAATGAGATGTTATTGCTTAAGAATACACGTAGTCAACAAGTTAAATTCGTCCACCAAAGATGAAGAAATACTTCTCGCCAAGAAGAGCCAAAATACAGCGAAAGTTCTGAAATGGAAGGATACCCGAGATTTGTGAGTAAAAAAATCATATTTTTTACCAATTAAATTATTTTATTTCTATAAGTACTATAAATTATTCTATAAATACAGTAACGGTGACCGCATGTACGTCGCCCTTTTAATAATATTTATTTAATAATTTCAGCCAGCTTTAGAGAGCTCCATCTTAATCACTACAAAAATGTTGAAAGTGTTCTTTTAAATTATAAAGTGATATCTTTCTTTTGTCTCAATGTCGATTTGAATCCAAGTTATAGCAAACTATTGACATATAAATGACGCTCATTTAAAAACTTTAGATACCTTTTCTAAAGAATTAGGGTTTTTTTAATTATTCTACTGTACATCGTTATTTCTCAAAAAAATAATCAAGATATCTTAATGCAATTCATAATTAGTACTCATTATGTTATGCAGAATGCAATTAACTATGGATTTGGCGCTGAATGCTCCGGAAGTTTATTTGTGATTCTTTAATGAAAATATTTTTGAAAAAAATTCCACAATGCCATAGATAATTTCCTATATTTCCCAAAATTTCATTTTTGAATATAATATTTAGTTCATATTTACTCTCTAAAATATGTTATACATGTTATATATTACCAAGAAAAAAAATGCTACAATTATTTTCTCTAGAACAATCCTAGTTTTCCTGCTAAAATTTTCCTCAAAATATGCCTTTTCTTCAAAAACTACATATATATTTAAATAATTTCACTTTTATTTATCATTTTATTTTTATGTTAATAGAAAAACATCATATAAACATTGAAATATTTGTTTTTTTTGAAAGAACCCCCCCCCCCTCCGAACCTAGTCGGATACCATAAAAGTAAATTATTGCAGACGCATAATAAAAAGGTTTATTCTTCGTAATAAAAGAAAATTGAAATTATCCAAAGTCAGCGTAATTGTTAAATACAATTATGCAGAGAAAGAAATTTTAATAATTGATGAAAAAAAAGGTAAATTTTACAAAGCACGTTTTAAAGCAACTTTAAAAGAATTGATTAAAAATCAAAGATTGATTGTGCGAAAATAAAATCAGCTATTTTTTTTTTCTATAGGCTGATGTAAAATTTAATTTTAATGCAATCATATGTTCCAAAGTTTAAGCAGAAAAAAAATTTAAAAGGTTTTACTCTTATTTTATCTTTTTCAGGGGAACTTTGGAAAATTTTTACTAGCGAAGTTAATCATCCTACGTTCAAAGGAAAATGTAAATTAAATTACATTTGAAACTATAGCGGGGAATGGAACTGTGAATAGTTCAAAGAAATGAACAAGAGTTTTGTTTTATACATGATATATGATAAGATATCTAGGAAATTGTAGCATCCATAATAATTAAAATAACTTAAAAAAACAAAATTTTTGACAAAAATGTTATCTATTATTTCCATAATTGCTTTTATCAGATCAGGAAATTAAACATTTAATCTAGTTCTATCATCATAAATAAATAGCTATAGATATTTTAATTTTTTAAATAAGGAGAACTGTCATTTGCTTATGAAATACACTATTATAAATATTTATAATTTTAGGTGTTGTGAAAATTTTCTTAATAATCCATGTACAATATTATCCAGAAAAAAATTACCTTACTTTTAAAATTATACACAGAAAGACAATGATAATATTCTAATTTATAAAATCATTACATTTTCATTGCTTTATGAGTGCTGTAAAATTCTTAGTCATAAAAGTTATCTGCGTTATAATAACATTTTTCAACAGAAGAAAAAAAATCTTTTAAAAGTTAAAAACACAATGAAAAACACAATGAAATAAGTCTAATTTAAATTTCAGCTATGAAAACTATAGGTAAAAAAGGTAGTACCGGTGCGAGTCCCATCGAAGCATTAAAAAAAAAAGCAATTTGTTGAGAAATATTTTTGGGTAGAAATTTTATGATTTTCTTCTTATTCGCAAAACTTTTTTTTATTTCATCTGACCCACTGGGGTGGGGCGGATATTTGGAGGGGGGATATCAGTTAAGAGTCGTCCTCGACATCTGACAGCGGTTCATAAAGACGAGTTTCGTCCCATTAGAAAAATGGGATGTTTTATATAAATAAACTAAACTAACTCAACTTATTTCTCCAGAATCGTTGCGTGATTTACATTGTTCACGATGCATAGCTAAAAAAAATTGCACAATTTTTTTGCACAATTTGCAAAAGATTTTATGAATAAGCTACCATAAAAATTTTTGAACACTGAAAACTTTGTTTGCGAAATGTACAACTGCAAATCACAAGATTTAAAAGCCGAATTGGAGAAATATGTTTCATGTTTTTGCAAAAACGCCACATACATCTAAATCGAAAGCATTATTATAACTGCAACAGTATATTCTTCGAGTTACTGGATTTGTAATTTCTCAGTAATTTTTTCATCTTGTGATTCGGATAGACTGATAAAAAGTGCACATACTCTACCAGAGTCAATATATGTGTTCAATAGAAACTTGAATACATTACGAATTGTTAAAAATTACAAATGTCTCTATCAAGGTGCAGAAAAGATTTCAGAACCTCATGCAACATCTTAAAAATGCAAAGTATTAAATAAAGAAAATTAGATTTGCATTACATAGTAGAAAATTTGATAAATTGAGGATATGGGTTAGGTAGAGATTTTGTACATTTTAGCTATGTTTTTATTAATGATTGTCTTTATTATATTTTTATCATTTAATTCTTATAAATACTTTAGTCACTCCATTGAATAATGTAATTGTATTAATCGGTTGCAAAATCATTTTATTAAAAATTTTTTATACACAATTATTTAAGTTTAAATTTAACCCTCCCCCTTTTCACCCCTCATAACGTTTTTTTGGTGGGCAAGGGAGGGTAAAATATCCGGATTATTGTTTAAAAAATTCACAAGGGCGCTGTTTTGGTATTTATCTTGGGCGACATTTTATGTTGGTACGGCTCTGGGTACAAATTATCATAAAATTTAGTTGTTTTTACTCCTTGGCTAGATAATCTTTATTATATATAGTATTTTAACTCAAATTTTTTGAAGATTCTGTGTGGAGTTATACCTGGAAGACCAGCTGACAGGTCTTTCCAGGGGCCTTTGTTGCTCGGCTATGCCATATTTTCCTCAAATATTGGAAAGGACGGTATAAATAGACCTTTATTGATGCTGGATTATATGATTATTTTTTTCTCTCTATCTAATATAAATACAGCTATAGAAATTAGAAGTTCAGCTCAGCTATAGAATTTGCTGGCTAATTATCGAGTTTTAAGTTTTTTAGTTTCAGTTATATTAACGTCCCGTTGGAAAGCAACACTAGGGCTATTTTGGGATGGACCTCGCAATTTTGAACCGCGGTCAGATGACAAGGACGACACCTGAGCTGGCACCCCCTCTCCACACCAGCGGGAGGACGTTTGGTCAGGACGGATTTAACGTGCAACAGACCCCCTCACACGACGGTTCTTCGGTGGAATCGGGTCTCGAACCTGAAAACTTACGGCTTACAAGCCGAGACCTTACCACCAGGCCACCGCTGCCTCCTGGCTAATTATCGAAGAAATATCCATGTAACATCAAATAACTGATATCTGATTTCAGCACATTTCATTTAAATGGTTAGAATCAATGACACAATCACTCAATTCAAAAACGCAATAACTAATACAATTGGCATGTTGACTTGATGCAAATTATGTTTATTTAAGGAGATATTCCCTTCTCTTCATTAAATCGTTTTTTATAGGAATTCATAATAACTACTGCTGAAAAGAAAAAGCGTTTTCAATGCAGTATGCACCGCTTACAATCTTCCTGGTCCTTCTAAACTGCTACACTACACAGTAAACTGTATGTGGTGAAAGCTTATAAGCCAGTTAACAGCTACGCTACACGAGCAATTGCTTTTGTATTGTGGTCATGTTATTGGACTGCGAACCACAAGGTCCCAGGTTCTGTCCATACCAATCCACCACATATATAAAAAAGCATCCTCACAAATAGTTTTATCAAGAACCGGACTTGGACTTCTAATGTTCTTCATATGCGATGAGAACTTATAGATGAATGTTACTGATCAAGAATAAAATTCAGGCGATTTACAGTTTAGATCAATATAAAAGTTTTGACGGAATCTCTCAATTTAAAGTTTGCTTGCCTCTCCGTGCATAACGATCCGAAATATTCAAAAACGCAGACAGCTAATCAGATGAAATTTGTATCATGTTTCTATAGTTAAAAATGTTGATCTGTACTAAATTTTTGATAAATTCCATGGCTAAATTGACTGTTTATCGATTCGTTAATTCATGTGTAGGTGAATACGTTAATTCAAAGCTGCATTAAGGTAAGTTGGCGAATTTTGATATGGAGTCTTGAAAAAATAAACAATTTTGACGATCTATTTCAAAATATGAATTCAATAGATTAAAAGAAGCATATTTAACACTATTACTCTATTCTCTTCAATATACCATGATAGTAAACACTAAATTCATGACTAGATTGTTAAATAAGCAAAATAGGCAGCTGCTTAGGACTTCAGTGTAATTTAAATATGATCTTTCTTTGACTTAGAAGTTCCATACACACGAATTTCTTCAAACTAAAAAAAACATATCGCTTAAATTTCGAAATATTTTTTTCTAGTTAATTGCCTTTTGCTTATTTAATGCTAAGTTGTTTTATACTTTATAAAATTTATATTGTTTTTTTTAATAAAAAATTGTCTGATCCTATGATTAAAGATAATTTAGATTCAGTTAGTTTTTTTTCTTCTTTTGCTTAAAATCATTAAAATTTTAATTTTTGCATTTATTTTTTTTTCTCAAAATACCAAAATCAGTTCTCTTTAAGGTGATCCGAAATTAAATGCGATTTCATTTCAGTTTTTCGAAAATAATATAAAGCATCAAATTTATGGAGTGGAGGATCTGACATTGACTAAAAAAAATTGATCCGATCATGATCATATTGTATAAGTTTATATAAAAGACGAGTTGAGAACTTTTAATTTAGTTTGGATTCAAAGCTTATAATTAGTTAAAACACTTTAAGCAACTTTCATATAAAATAAAGATTATTAGAAATAAAGAGTTATTAATTGATTATTAAAAATGGCATCAAGATCAATATTGAGAGAAACAAATGAAAATTCAAATTTGTCTTATAGAATTTCCATCTGAATTAAATTATTTTAAATTAAATTGATATAAATTTTTTCTTTGTGCTTCTTTAATTTTAGAATTGCTCTTCTTTAATTAGCATTAAAATGAGATTTGCATATGATTTTTTGTTAAGTCATAAACGCAATGGATTTCTTTAAAATTTAAAAGCAATTATGTAGAGCAGTTTTAAATTAAAAATGTCTTATGATAATATAACTCTTCTTAAGTCTTTCTTAATGAAATCGAAGATTCAATGATTTTTGAATTTTATTAAGTTAAACGTTTGTAATTTAAACTTCCACTAATACGGAAATATGAATATAGTATTTGACTGGAACAAAATCAATTTGACGAATATTAAAATACCAAAGATATAAAGCTATTTTTACTATCTTTAAAGGGTTTTTATTTGACAATAATATTAATAAGAATCAAAGAGTGATAAAAACAATTAAATATAGCATGACATATTCCACTTAATAATTGAACAAAATTAAACCTTAAAAAATAGCTAAAAAACTAACGGGGAAGATGATCCATGAAGATTTAGAAAGACTGAGTGACGTGTGTTTAATAATTGCCCTTTTCCTGAAACAACGATGACACTTAATTTTTTTTAAGATGCTTCAAGTTTAGCGAAAATTCGCAAAATATAATTTTTACTGTGTGCTCCAAAAATTTTTTATTGCTGTGTAATATTGGTAAATGTTTTTCTTGTTCTTTCATGTATTAATTGTTTATTCTCGGATCTTAAAAGAAGAGTGTGACATCTAGTTTATAAAAGACTAAAATGCTCTTCTTTATTCTGAAGATTAAATTAAATGAAAATTAGATTTTTATGATGATTTAGTATTTAAAATATTTCAAATATTTAATTCATTTGATTTGAATAAGCTAATCCAATTTAGTGCTTATACTAATATTGGTATACAGAAACTAATAAAATAAATGCTAGTTTAGAAACTTGGCAATATCATAAAAACGGAGGCTGAAAATTAATCGAAATTCTAAAATTGAAATCGTCTGAGTTTACTTTCTTCAGTTTGATCATCTCTCGCATTATCTGTTCTTCATCTCGATAATCTTTCTGGACAAAATTTAACCCTTTCTAGGGCCGTGGGAAGTATGCATCTCACCAAATTTATCAATCTTTGTATGAAATTATGTAGGTTGGCATAAGTTCTGACAAATATTTTTTTTAGTAAGTCGGAAACTTAATTGCTCCAGTTCTTTATCTCAGACAAAATGATGTGTCTTGATTTGTTACTTAATTATTAATTAACCAAATTAATTAATTAATCAAATTAAATGTATCTAATAAGCTAAATGAATCCCTTTTCTTATTCTAATTTCAAGCCTAAAAATATTTTAACACACTATGACTAGAAAAAAAATGGCCCTTTAAAGGGTTAAACTTCCGACTTTCTAAAAATAAATGCTTCTATCAACATTTTCTATTTTAGAATTGTTCACACATAGTATAAACTATGGTTATGTATTGAACATTAAAAGATTATATCAATTTATGCTTTTTATTTTCTCGTATACGCAGTATACATTAAGTAGTATAATCGTCAAATAATTCAAACTCTAAATTTTGACGAATCTCCACATTCTAGATGTTCTCTTTTTTGGAACTCCCTGAGCTTCCTAAAAACACATTTCAGGAAGATGCCCATCTCTCTATCTTTGACAAAGATAACTCAAAAACGCTTTGGTCTAGAAGAATGAAATTTGGTCTTTTCTATGAAATTTGTAAATTTCTGTCATATGTTGAATAAAATCTGTTCTGAGGAAGTCCGTCTATCCATCTGTTTGAATATATATAACACCATAATACAAAACGAAGAGATCTAGATAGATAAAATTCGGTATACAGATTTAACATCTATAGTGTAGACACCTATCAAACTTAGAACCAAATCAAACTACGGGTTGGATGTCTGTCGGTCTGTACTTTCAGAAACGTGTAAATTTAATAATTCAAAAACACAATGACTTAAATATATCAAAATTAGTATGGAATTTCGTAACTGCAAGTACAGGTTTTCTTTGGTCAAATTTTTGTTTCGCTCGGTTGAGAAAAACGGGTACTAAAACACAAATTCGATTTTTAGATACGATTATCGCATATCACCGATTAATCATCATATAAAATGCAAAAAATTAATATTTCGTAACTATTGTACGCCAATGTCATGTAAAGCGTTCTCTGACATTATAAATTTATTAGAAAGTATACGAGAAAATGGGAGATCTCTCTCGCTGGTTTTATTTTTTCAATCAAATTAGGTTACAGCTGTTTATGGAAGAATGACATGACAACTATTCCACAATCAATTCTAGTTGAAACTTTGAAGTAATAAATTAAAGATTCGTGACTAAATTTTTGTATTTGTTTTAATTCAGTTTTAAAATTTTAATTTTATTAAATTTCCGTTTATGTATTGTAGTAAATTCTAATACATTAATTCAAACTTGAGTGTCATATTTTTTATCCATTTTAGGTTAATTTATAACTCTGTTTTATTATATTTCAACTGCCTCGAAGAGTAAAAATAAAAATTGCAAGAACTTATTCTGGTAAAAATCTTTATTAAAGTATCGTTATTAAAAAAGTTATAAAAGTATATTAAAAGATTAACTGGCTTGTCTGTGTAGGAAATTATTAAATTCTATAATTTGTTTCGCTCTATATTATCACCAATTTTTTATTAATGGAGGATATAATTTTAAGAAGATGTTAATATGAGATATGTAGGATAAAATTTGATATTTTTAGAGAAATTACAAACTTTGATAAGTTCATATGTAATTAATATGTTGATTAAAACTATGTTGAAACTATAAACGACATTGTTAACGAATTAAAGGAGAATTTGAATCAAAAGTCATGATTATTATACAACTTCTAAGCATTCATTTCCAATCATTTTAACAAATTATATTCCAAAAGATGTTCAAGTCATTCAAATGAAATTCTAGAAATTTTGGCTCTGTAATTAGTTTAACTTTCTGAATTTATTGGGATTTTTAAGATATTATTTTCAATTGTTCCGTCTTTACAAGAGTTCACTTTGGCGCAACTGTTATGCTTAAAAATTATTAATTACTATTTTGCTAAATATCATGAAATTCAATCAGTTAAAATTATTCATCATCTTCTATTATAATAATTGTAAGAACGTCTTAGCTTTGAAAATAATTAAGATTTCTAATGAATTTCTGCACTGAGCATAATCTGAAATTTATAAATTAATGTAAATTCAATTATTTTAAAACTATTTCAGTACCTAAAAAGAGATTTTAAGAGCTATGTCCAATAACCATTTTGTTAAATCATACGATTTTCCAAGATTTTTTTTAGTTTTTCGTTCTAAAGTTTTCACATTTTATTTAAATTATAGGTTAAACATATAAATGTCAAAAATACATTTTTTTTAGAGTCTTTGAACGTAGATTTTGTTTCAGTTTTAATTATTATCTGCTTTTTAGTCTTTTATTTCATTTTGTATTCAATTTTTCGTGAATTCACTTCCAGGTGCCATCATTCGTATGGAAAATATTTAATCAGATTTATCGATTAATTCATTAAGGAACTCTTAAAATATTACGTTATTATCATCGCGAGAACATTATTATCATCGCGCTGATATAAAATTTCAGAATATTTAATATTAGGAAGTATTCGAAAGAAATCAATTACATCATCTTTATAACAATCAAATTGAATAAAAATACGTAACAAATGTAATTAAATAAATTTAATGAAAAAAATTTATAAGGACTTTTATGCATAAATATATAAGACAATATAGTTTTTTTTATTTCAATTATTTTTTGTTTGTTTTTAGTCTTCTGTTTATAATTCATGATTATATATATATATATAAAGAAATACTGAAATATTTTTTTTTCTTAAATTCACTAATCGGTACTGTCATTGTCATGAAATCGAAGCTGAATCAACTTAATCGATTAATTGATAGTTAAATTCTGAAAATACAGTTTTCAATAATATATAAATGTAAAAAATTTCAAAATTTTGACACTTAAGGAAATGAAGGAAAAACCTATTATAAAATGCAGTCTTTACAAACATAAATCAAGTATGAAACAAGAAATAAAATCGATTCTCTCAACAAAGGTTGCAGTTGGAACGTTATGAAGGATTTATTGGAACCAGACAACTATCCTTCAAGTGTGATTTTGTATTTAAATAAATGGCTTCAAGCTGAGAAGAGATGAAAACCCCTCTTTCTGGAAAGCAGTATATCTCATTAATTTAAATTGAAGGTTCGTGTTTTATTTTTCCTGCTTGGAAATATTTCTCCATGATTTCATTTTCTTTTGAATCATTCCTGTCATTTACTTTATCAAAAAAAAAAAGAATTTATTCTTGAAAGAAATTTTAAGATCTGTTCACCTCTTCGGGCATTTTTTGGAAGAGATGCGATTTAAAAAAAAAATTAATATTGGATTAACACTTTAAATGCCAAGGCTGTTTTGGCGCCCTTTCCGCTCGCCAACGATATCAACTTTATTTATATGCTGGTGGCCAGATATCTGAATAAATCTGTGCGTTCTTTAGATTATTTAAAATTTATTATTAGAAGAAATTAAAATTTTAAATTGTATCTTTTTAGTAAACAGTGATTGCCATGGCCTGAAAGCAAAGTATACTATATATTATCGGTCACTGATAAGGCTAAAAAAACTGCCAATGACTAGTGACTGACGCGGTTTGATTAATAAGCATACTGTCAGTGACTGATGTGGTCTGTCAAAATGAATGATGACTGACACGGTCCATTGAAAGGTATATTGTAAATGACTTGTAATTGACATTATCCATGTTCATCGAAAGGTATACTGCAAATGATTGATGACTGTTATGGTCCGAGAAAAGATAAACTGTCTATGGAAGATGAATGACATGGCCAATACTGTACGATACGATCCTATCGAAAAGTATATTGTCAGAGACAGCTGACAGACACTGCTCTGTCTAAAGGTATTCTACCAATAATCGGTGACGGCGCGTTCAGGTAATAAATATAGTAGCTATGACCAGAGATTGACAAAGCCCGAAAGAAAAAAATATACGGTCAATGAATGGCTTGATGCGTCTAACTGCATAATGACAGTGACCGGTTACTGATATGGTCTAATCAAAGATACATTATAACTGATCGGTGAGTGACACATTCCATCCAAAGGTACACTATAAGTGACCAGTGACTAACACGATCAATTAAAAACTATACTGTAAGTGACTGATGCGGGTCCATCAAAAGGGAAACTTTTAGTGACCTGTGAATGACAAGCAAAAATTTAAAAATACGTTAGTAATGGCAAGTCTCTGAAACGGTCCAATCGAAAAATGTACTGACAGAGACCAGTGACAGACATTGCTCTGTCTGAAGGTATGTTGTCAGTAATCGGTGCCGACGCTTTGAAATAATAAATATACTAACTCTGACCAGTGATTGACACAGTCCGAATGAGAAGTGTACAGTCAGTGACTGGTGTGGAGCATCGAATTGCACGATGACAGTGTCTGTTGACTGACGTGGTGTGTCGATATGCATGATGACATTGACTGGCATGGTCAATCCAAATGTGCACTAAGTGACCGTTGACTGACACATTTCATCCAAAGGTACACTGTAAGATGACCAACGACTGACGCGGTGACTAGCAATGAAGTACAAACAGCATTACAGTATACTAACGATGATCAGTTTGAGTTTTCGAACGAAAAATTGATTCTGGGAATGAGAAATGCCGCCTTCTCAACAATGTTGATGTCTATAAAATGAATTAGTACATATGCAAAAATAAATGAATTGCAAAAATGCATTTTTTTTAATCGCTATACGTTTTCACTTCCGTAAATCAGACGAAATGTTAGTTTTCAATAAAATTAATTTACATTTTTAAATCTAAATAATATTTTTCCAATGTTACTTAAGTTTATCTCAATGTTGGTAGGTTCAAAACAAGAATAACTACATGAAAATTAATTAATTTCACAGATCTTCGAACCTTAAAATAACAAAATGTCATATTTTGGATTTCTTTCATAGCTGTGAATGACAATTTCCTGCTTCGATAAGGAACAGTTCAGTTGTTGAGTTAATGAGGTGGCGGCCATGACACCAGATCTCTTCTAATCCGTTTCCAGCCAAGGTCTTGCAGATCTTCCAGATGAAACAAGCTTTGTTGCTTTTAGAAAATTTTATACTGGGATTTTTAAATAAATAAATGAATTTTGAAGATTTGATTGATTATATAACTAGATTGTCATATTTTTTCACAGAAAGTTATACACGGAAAGGGAAAAAATCTAATTTAGTGACTGAATAGAAGAAACGTTTTTCTTGTTTCGAGGTTTTTTGTTGACTTTGTGGAGGATGTACAATGAAATATATTTTTGTGATTTCTTTTGAAAATGGACTGTTATGAAGCGCAGATGATTATTACTGACATATCTGATTATTATTAACTCTCATATATAATCAAAATTATGAAAATTATGCTGCGGCTGTGATACGAGTTTGTTTCTTTAGTTTTGCCAATTATTTTAAATGTATCGATCATGGTAGAACAACGTATAGTCGAAGGCGGTTAGCTTTTTATTATAATAATACTTATTCAAAGCAGACAGATAGTGAATGAATTTTGCATAGAAAGTATCTATCTATACTATATCTATATATCAGAAATTTATGGAATTAATCAAAGCATTTGAAGAGCTTTAAAATTGCCCAATAATATTCATTGATTCTATTAAACTTTTTTGATGAAAAACATTCTAAATTGTTTCATTTTTTCTTCCTTCTCCTATGCTGAAATAAGATCACGATGACTTTTAGGGAATAATCCGATTTTTTTATAAGGGCCGCGGTGGCCTGGTGGTATGGTCTCGGCTTCGGAACCAGAGGGTTTCAGGTTCGAGACCTAATTCCATCGAAGAACCGTCGTGTAAGGGGGTCAGTTGCACGTTAAATCCGTCCTGACCAAACGTCCTCCCGCTGGTGTGGTGCGGTGGGGAGAGGGGGGTGCCAGCTCAGGCGTCGTCCTCGTCATCTAATCGCGGTTCAAAATTACGAGGTCCGTCCCAAAATAGCCCAAGTGTTGCTTCAAACGGGACGTTAATATAACTAAACTAAACTAAACCGATTTTTTTAATTAGGAGATTTCCAGATTCTAAGCCGAGTTCCATGAAAGATAACATTGTGTGCACGGACTTTTTAAAAGGCAAATATTTTAAAATTAAACATCCCTCTTCATTTTTGTTGCCGAAGTTTTAAGAGAGGGAAGGCAGTCTCAATTGTTCACAACATCTGCTATAGTTCAAAATTTAGAGGTCCATCCCAAAATAGCTATTGCATAGCTCTAAAATGGAATATTATTTATTAAATAAAATTCTCTTATTCAAATCTCTTTGTCAAATTCAATAGTGTTTTTATTTCTCTCTTTAATAACTTGATGCCATTAATTGACATACAGTGTCTCACAAAAGTGATGGGACACTTGTGCTTTACAAAAGGAAACTGTAATAAAATAAATAAATAAACATGTACAAAACTTTTTTGGGTGTGTCTCATACTTAAAGTTAGTAACAATTGCTACATAACATACGTTTTGTCAAAATATTAAAATATTAATTTAATAAAAATGCAATTGTTTAGAACGGAGCAAAAAATGGCTCACATAAGTGATGGGACACTTACTTTTCCATCAAATATTTATCCAAAAATTTTACTTTTTAAAAGGTTTTAATATTTTGCTGGATTTCCTTTTACTTTTAAAACATGATTTAATCTTCTTGGGATGGATTCGACTAATTTTTTTGTGATTTCTGGAGTGATTTTACCCCATTCTTCATGAAGCACCGATTTTAATTGTTGTTTTGAAGAAATGGTGTGTTTGAGTATTCTTGATTCCAATTCTTGCCAAATATTCTCTATGGGATTTAAGTCTTGAGATTTTGGTGGTGTTTTTATTATTTCAGGACAGTTATACAGCGGCCAGAGTCTAACGTTCAAAGCAGTGTGCTTGGGGTCATTGTCCTGGTAGAATTTAAAATCGTTATGAAGGTTCAATTTTCGTGCTGAAGATTTCAAATTTTGCTTTAAAATGTCAATATACTTGTACTGATCCATTATACTGCCAATAAAAACAAGATTACCAACTCCAGCGAACGACATACACCCCTATACCATAACTCCTCCTCCACCATGTTTTATTGTTGGCACCAGGTTCTGTTTGCGAAATTCTTCCCTGGGTTTTCTCCACACCAAGATTCTAGAGTCAGAACCAAGTATATTAAATTTACTCTCATTAGCAAATATAACTTTATTCCAGTAAACAGAATTCTTATTTATGTTGGATTTTGCGAAAGCTAGTCTGAGTTTTCTATTCTTTTCACTTACGAAGAATTTTTTCCTGGCAACTCTACCGTGATATCCAGCAGATCGAATTACCCTTCTAATAGTCTCAGGATTAACAATTATTCCATATAATACTTGTAAATCAGCAGCAACTTTAGAAGCACGCTTTCTTGGATTTTTTTTAATATTTCGGACGATAATTCGCTTTATTCCATTGGATAGCTTTGATGATCGGCCAGGTCTTCTTTTATCCTGAATAATATGATTCTTTTCATATCGTTTAATGATATTGAAAACTGTTGAATGACTCAAGTTAACTGTTTCAGCAGTTTTTCTAATAGATTTTCCACGTTCAATATTCAAATTAATAATTAATTTTCGAATTTCAGGCGAAGTTTCTTTTTGTTTAGCATTCATGGCTGCACAGAGCTAAAAAACACAAAAATTCCAAAACAAACTGGAGAGAAATACTGCAGACGATTTTATAAATTATTGCCAATTGCTTTTGTGTAAAAATAAAACCACCAAAAATATTTTTATTGCTTATTTCAGACGATCTTTGTTGCATATCTAATGGCATCCCATGACTTATGTGAGCTATTTTTTGCTCCTTGCTAAACAATTGTATTTTTATTAAATTAATATTTTAATATTTTGACAAAATGTATGTTATGTAATAATTGTTACTAAATTTAAGTATGAAACACACCCACAAAAATTTGCACATGTTTTTTTAAAATTTATTTTATTAGAGTTTCCTTTTGTAAAGCACAAGTGTCCCATCACTTTTGTGAGACACTGTATATATATATTCTAAATTTAAAATTTTAAGTCCATTTTTTTTGTTACAGTATATTTCAGCTATCAGGATGTATTCCTGGTTAGTGCGAATCTGTAGTAGTATCATTTAAAAATTATACGTACTTAAAACATTTATTTAAATATAGTGAAGGAAATACATTCCATCTACATAAAATAGATCTTTTATGCTTCAACAATATTCATCTACAATATTTTGTCATTTGTTTCCGAGATTTTTAGGAGATCATTGAAGAAAAAGTCTTGGCATTTTGGTTACTCTAGTTTTCAAATCAATAATAATAAGTTTATTTGATTTTTATATAAAACATTGCTTAATTTTTATTCTCTATAAACTCTGTTGGCGTTGCATTGTAAGACATTCACAATAGCAGGATTCTTATTATAAACAGTATTCATCCTATCGGACTTTCATTGTCTGCAAAATGTGCCAGGAATTCAATTTGAATATCATTTCCTCTGAAAAATCTAAGTTACGGATCTTGAAAACGCACTTGAATAATACTTGGATCGCACAATATGTTTTGGAATATTCCTATCAATATTCAAATTTTAAAATAATGATAAATAGGATAAGGATAATCAAGCTAAATGAGAATAAACAAAATAAGAGGAGTGCACATACAATTTTAAATATCTAAGCAACGTTAAGATTATGTAAGCCTTTTGCATCATTTCATTTCCAGAAACTAAAATTTTCAGACGCAATAAATGATTCTCTTCTTTTATATATACTTCATTTCCGTTTTTTGATTTTACCTCATTAAACATACTAAGAAATAGATTTAAGCAAACACGGAAGAAAAAAAAAGACGTTTCAATTAAATGAATCAAAATCGTTTCCGTTGAAGTATTGAGTTTTGATTGAATTGCAAATGAACCTAAGTTAAATTTTGTGAAAGCTACCTCCTTCATAATTTATGCATTTTCAATCGAAAACAATTAATGACTAACTGGATGAATCCGCAATCATCAATAATTCACTTTCTCATTTTCTTAAAATACGCCGCGCGCCGTTCGCATTCCTTGAAATTCCTGAAGCCACAGCGAAAATGAAATATTTAATTATTCATTTAAACAAATCTTCTAGATTCTCCATTCGCTTAAAAAAACAATTTGGAAAAGTCAAATGCCATTGAATTTAAAGGAACGATAAAAATTACAAGAAAAAAAAATGGCGCACAAATTGAAAAGTAGTATTCTCTTCCACAAAGGTTATTCGTCGTAGAATTTTTGATTTTAATTATTGTTGTCTTGTTTAGTCAGTGGCGGTTACCATTAAGATTGCGGTTTTATTAATTCAAGCGGTTTTGCCTTTAGAAGATAATCAAACCTGCGAAGAAACAAAAGGCGAAAATCGTTCGATTCTTCTATTTTTTTCCCCGCTCTTTTCAGTCGGAAGGAATATGAATAATGAAGTAGTCTGACATCGAGAGTATGACTTTCACCTGGTGAGCGTTTTAATTAGATAAATAAATAAAAAAATGTCGCCAATGCGTCATTTGGCGGGGGAATCTTGCAATCTAAGAAGGTCAGAAGATTAGAAGAGTATATCCCATTTCGTTTAATAAGCTACTCATCTGTTTATTAGGAAGAAAGTTTAAACAGTTCTGTGGAAAATGGATTTTCATTTGTAAGTTTTAAATACATGAATGAAACTAATAATGATTTAATTAATATTTTATTACGCTTTGTATTATTCGTAATAGTACAAAAAGGCAGCAATTTATTATGAATACAAATTCAATCGTTTCTAGTTTTAAGTAAGGTAAACCTCATTTCACTATTGCAACTTATTTCTTATTAAAATTAATAAACAAAAGATTTTTTCCAAAGAATATGGAAATATATATCTATCAACAACTAAATTTAAATTGTTTCAGATATTATGGGTGAATTCTGTTTCAGGAAATCTTTGCTATATTATTGAATTTAAATTAAAAATCCCAGAAGAATATTTATTCAACTAACTTTTATTTGAATGTCAAAAAATAAGAGTAGATATTTCACATCTTGTAGTTTCAAATTGGAATTACTAATAAATACTATTCAAGAACCAAATTTTGAATACAAATAAATTCTGATTATAATTAAAACCAGATTTAGGAATTGTTGCTTAAACTAGATGTCTTTTAGGGCCAGCTGGTTCATGGAGATATTAGTTATATTAAAATTTTCTTAAACGTAAACCATTTGGATGTAATTTCATGTCCTTGATTTCATCAAATTGTCAGCAATTATCTTAATTTTCTTACATACGTTCTCTTCATTGGCTTATTAAAATTTCTGATAGGAATTAGTTCCATAACATTATATCACTATTAAAAACGTAAGTATACGATGATTTTATCTTCTAAACTTCGCGGTATTGTAACTTCAGTTTTTGATTCGTCTTGTAAACTACACAGACATTATAATAGAACATTTTTTAGCTTCCATAATCGCAAGATTAAATACTTGATGACATAATCAAAGCGGTGTGAATTTCAGGCAACAGTGTAATTTATTGCTGGAAATGAGGCAAAAAACATTTTAAAAAAATTCCAAATAGGAACTGTCTACACGCGTATTAAACAGGTATCATTAAAAAGAAAATTTTAAAAATGTTTCGGAAGTTATTATGGGAAAATGCCAAAATTCATCTGCTTCTAAATTTCGCGGTATTGATACTTCATTTTTTTATTCATTTTCTAAACTTAAAAAATATTAAACAGAATCTTTTTTCCCCCCTTGTTTAGCTTTCAACAATGGAAGGAAATTGCGCGATCAAATAGTTGAGGAAACGATGAAAAAGGTTTAATTTTTTTAATGAAAATTGAATTATTAAATTATTATTGAATGAATTATTAAAGTGGTATATTAGAAAGCCTATTTTTGAAATTCCTTTTTGTGCTTTAATATTTTCGGAAGTTATCACAGAAAAATTTTTAAATTCAGCTTCATTTTTAATTAATTAAAATTCTAATCGATTTTTTTTCAAAAAATGCTCCAAGTTAGTATTTCTATTCATTAATATATTATATTATATATACACACCAAATTTGGTAGCTTTAGGCCAAACGGATTAACCTATACACACACATACAATACACACACATACAGACAGATACACACATTCATCAATTTTTATTATTAGTTGTAATTGTTACATTAATTAAAGAATTATAACAGGACATTTATTAATTGATTTTTCATCGTATTTCAAAGAAACTGAGAATGGATTTCATTATTTTTAATTTTTGTTACAAATTGAGAATAAAATCAAACAGAGTAGTTGTTCGTGATGTCTTTTGAAAAATTCTGACAGTTCACATGGAATAAAGATAAATTACAATTTCATATCAATCAATACATTGATTTAATACAAATACAGAGGCTCAAACATTAACAATACATTTCGTTTAATGTGCAAATTAACATTTTTTATAGTGAATAATGCTCAAAAAATATAACAAAACTCTTTGCAGTGTCATTAAATTATGGACATTTTATTTTGTATATGCACACAAAAAAATAATTCATTAAAAATCATATTTATAGAACTTTTAAACTATATTAGGAAAATTTTGCTGTCAAAAGAATTGAGGTCACACTTACGAAAAATATGTTTGATTATCACAAAATATTTTCTGCTTGGATACTGCTTTAATCTAATTTTGCATACTGTTATCTTAAACCTTTTCAACCATCATTTTTGTGTATGAAATTTATCAAATGAACTGGAAAGTCAAACTTTTTAATGGAAAATGGCTCTTTCGAAGAGAAATCAGTATTGATGTAAGGTAATTAATAAGTATTGAGATTATTTTTATAAGATATTTTTATGATTAAATAGGTAAAACTGTTAGTAAAAGCCGTAGGCGTGTCCAATAAATCATTGGAAAAATTTAAAAGAGGTAGATTGATTGAAAATAAAAATGGGAAAGGAAGAAAAGACATTCCGAGTGACGTAAAAAGAAATTTTTTTAAAGTAATCAAGATTGATTTTAAAGTAAGTGCAGTCAAACTCGCTGCAGAAACTTCTAAAATTATTGATAGAAGTGTAAGGGCTGAAGAATCTTCGAGGAGTGTAACTGGACAAGCGAGATATAGAAGTCGAGTTGCTTAGACAAAATCGTTCCTCAGCTTTCAAAATCAGAAAAAGCATTTGGAATTTGCAAAAAACTCATCAACTGAAGACCAATAACTTTTGAAAGAAAGTTATTTTAGAGATGAAAGTAAATTCAACATTTTTGGCAGTGACGACCGTCACAACACATTATGTGGACAAACCCCCAAACCACTTTAAATACGAAAGAATTTAACCTCTACAGATAAATTACAAAACATATGGAGAAAACCCGAAGCCACTTTTGATTTCAAGAATTTAAGCTCTGTAGTTAAATATGGTGGCGATTTCGTCATGGTATGTCTTCAAATGGGATAAAAAAATTTAAGTTTTACATATAGCATTATGAACTATATAACTCACTTAGATATACTTCAAGCAATCTAAAATAAAGTGCTAAAAACTTGGGTTTAGGTGAAAATTTCATATTCTAATACGACAACGATCCCAAATACAAGACATGTAATGTCAAGATGTGATGTCTCTTTCATTATACACTGTAGTTGTACACACTAACACTGACACCCGATATTAATGCAATAGAAAATTTGTATTCCATACACGAAACAACCATCCAAAAATAGAAAATTATAGACAAAACCCATTTAAAAGAAGTGTGAAATAATGGGAGTAAAATATCTTTAGATATCATTAAAAATTTGGTCGAATCGGTACCCTGCCGTTTGGAGGACATTATAAAAGTCAAAGGACATGCACTTAAATATTACTATTTTCTTTGTAAGTGAGATATTACAAAAAATGCATAAATATATTCTCAAATTTTTTCAGGTAAAAATCTGAATATTTAAAATATTTATAAAACTTTTAATTTTACATGTTTTTAATTGATTGATCAGTAATTTTTCTTTAAATTTTTTAATTCTATGTAAAAATAAAACCATTTCTTTGTAATGTATTAATTATATTGAAAGTTCGGTTTATCAAGTAAAAGTCAAGTGTATTTTCAATTGCTTGATCATACAAATTGTCGAGCCATGCATACAAATTTGACTGCAAAAATTTACTCGGAATAATTTTAAATAATTTAAGTCATGTGAAAAAAATTTACATCTTTCCAAAATTGGAAAACTTCTCATAAATTAAAATAACTCTCAAGTTAAAATGATAAAAGCTTTTTACTGAAAGTGTTTTGAATTCTGAATGGAACAAAACAAGTTTTTGAAACAGAAAATTTATCAAAACTTCTTTTGATTACAAAGAGATAAAATATTCCTTTTTTCAAAAGTTATTCTAGAATTTTCTCTGCCATCATGTTAACTGAAGATTAAAAGAGAAAAGGAATTTTAAAACTTCTAACTTCTTATAACTTTATCAGTTAACATTATTATTTTCTAAAGAAAGATATAATTATCTTAGTATTTAAAAAAAAATTAAAAACCCTATAGGTAGCCATAAATTATATTTGAGGAGTTAAATTAAATAAAAGTAAAGTGATACGGGTAGTTCTGAATATATATTAGAAGTTATTGTATTATTGGATAACTGAATGAATAACTGAAATGAATGCACAAGCTAAAAATTCATACAATGGGGCAACAAAAAGAGTAAAGGGAGATTTATTTTACAATAAATATTAAAATATATTTAAAAAGTGATTTTATGCAAAATAAAATTGTTTTATTCATTCGTAGTTAGCATTTTTCCAGTAGTGACAAAATCGGTACATTTGTTACAATTTATATATGAAAACTTAATTACGATACAAATATTTTACAATTAATGTTAACCCAAATCTCTTGCAATTACAGTACCAATGACGGTTTACCATTAAAACAGTATAGAATCATTATTTTTCCTTTGTTAAATTTAGATGTTTTTAAGAAGAGTTGAATTAAAAATATTAAAACCGACATTAAATTCTCCATTAATTTTTTAAAACTTTCTCATATGCGAAATATACAAAGAGAAAGCATTGTAATCGTCAAGAAATTCATACTGGAGACGGTGACGAGATCCTGGCTGAAACCGAAAAACTCATTTTTGTAATATGTCCGTCTAAAGGTTGGTTGGTTGGAGTTTTTTGGCGCAAAAGCCAATTTTGGCTATGCTGCGCCAAGCAAATGGTAAAAAGACAGAGCAGACAGTAAAAGCACACATATTAAAATATAAATCGAAAGGTATCCAATTACAAATGCAGAAAATAAATATGCAAGCATGTTAATAGTTCTATATGAAACACTAATGCGATAAAAACGTTACAATAAAACGATGTAAAAAAATCAAGCATTAGCAGAGGTTAAAAATTACTAGATACAAATATAAAAACCAATAGTTTTTAAAAATTTAAAAATGTTTGGGTGGAATTTCTCTCCCACCAAGTCTTGTAAAGTTAATGACGAGGACTTAAAAAAGTGTAGACGGAAGGAATTAAAAGATGGGCATTCAATTAAAATGTGATTTATTGTAAAATCTACATTACACGTGAGGCACTTTGGCGCCGCCTCGCCAAAAATGAGGTGCCTGTGCGTGTAACGAGTATGACCTATACGGAGGCGAGTCAATTTGACATCAACCTCTCGTATAGTGTTAACTGGCCACAAATTAATTTTCGGTTTGATTAAATGTAATTTATTTTGGATCTGCAAATCCCATGACTTTTGCCAGGTAGATAAAATGCTGCAGTTAAGAGACAGTTTAACGTCGCAAAACGGAAGTCCTTTGATCATAAATGTCGAAGCAGATTTTGCAGCTGAATCTGCTTTCTCATTCCCTAAAATGCCCACGTGACTAGGAACCCAACAAAATAAGATATCTAGACCGGCTTGTTCTAATACACGCAACATAAACAAAATTCGAATAGCAATTGGATGCATTCTGTTGTTATAATTAGAAAGTGCTTTTAAAGCACTCATGCTATCGGAATAAATAATGATATTATGTTGAGTAGCAGGCGAAATTTTCTGAAGAGCACCGAAAATTGCCATTAACTCAGCAGTATAAACGGAACAACAATTATGGAGGCGGTGACTCAATGTCTCAGATGGAAACACGATGCCACATCCAACATGTCCTTCTGATTTCGAGCCGTCCGTGAAAATAGGTACAAACGATGAATACTGATGGCGGTGATATAAAAACAGCTGCTGGAAAACCACATGTGCAGTTAAGGATTCCGTCTAAAAACATGCTAACAAAGTTATAGATTTATATCAAATTTTAATTTTTTAAATCCATTAAGAAGAAGTATGTCTATCCTGATGCTGGAGTATAAGTTAACACGCTAACTACAACACGAAGAGAGCTAAATGAATAAGATTCGGTACACAGATTTGACATCTATAGTGTAGATATGTCTCAAATTTGAAACCAAATTATAGGCATGTAAATTATACTTTCACAAGCATGTAATATCAAAAACTCAAAAATTTAACGAGTTAATTATGTTAAGTGTCGCATTTGGAATAATTTGTGGTACATAAGTGTATAGCATTGATTTGTAGTGATTTGAAATGATTTGTATATGAAATCCTATGGATTCTTAAATGAACGTAAACATGTTGGATTCATTTATTTTTAAAAGAACATTGGGAGTATTTATTGGACAGACGCAATTTTTCAGTACTACAACCTTCTCCGTGAAGACTTTTGTATTACCTTACATTTGGATCTCCAAAGGAACTAATATTTTGGACACGACCTTTACTCTCCAAGGAAATTTACTATTTCAAAAATTTATTTTGTTCTATTCAGAATTCAAAATATTCTGACGCACTTGACCAATAAAAGCCATCATTCCTAGTTTCAATTTTATTATAAATTACAAAAAGATTCTATATTAAGTACTTCAATGAAAGACCCATTGGGTAGCTCTCGGGTCATTTAAATTTTTATATATAAACTATTAAATAACATTGAAAGTAAGATTTAACACGGTGATAAGTTTTTTGTCTCAAGGAAATTTGGCATAATGTGTAATAATACTTCTTACTTATTATTGCTTCTTACAATGCATTAATACTTTTTACAGATTATTTTTCTTAGGTGTAATTACTATTTACTTACTATTTTTTTCTATAAGATCAAACTAAAAAAAATTTTGTTGATCTCTTTACCTTAATTCTCAAGTTATTTTTTAAAAAAAAACATATCCGTAATAATTTTAGTGAGATTCTAGAGATAGGTAATCTTTCGGCAAACGTTTGGTCATTAACACATTGAATCAAATACTGGGTATTGCAATTTGTTGCTTGTAAAAAATTCAAATTTGGTCGCCATTCCGTATTTTTAGGTCCAAACACGCATCATTTTATGAAAGATGGAATTATGTTTCAACTAATTATATAAGTAATTAAAAACACATAATAAAGTATTGAAGAAAAATTAGTAATTTTTCTTATAAGAAGATAATCTTTAATATCATAGCTTTGAAAGCTACTATATCTATGCCATTGGTAATGTTCAAAAGTTAATTTAAATTTGTTCAAAGTAACTACAATTCAAATTAATGACAATATTGTTATTAATCAAACATACGATTACTGCTCAAAATAATTACATTTTGAATGTTCTTAATTGTAAATAAAATGAAATCTATTCTTTGTTTTTATTAATTAATTAATATTTTTGCATTTATGTACCTCAAATTATGAATTTACTATAAGCTGGAATTCAGTGCTATCATTCTGCCAAGTTTGCGGATCTTACATCAATCTCGCCCAATTATTGTTTGCAAAAAAAAAAGATTAAAACTTGACGCAGTTTAGTTCTAATCATGTTCTCCTTCATTTATAAATGAAATAAATTTACCATTTTCCTAGTTTTAAAAACAAACGTTCCATATCTAAAATAAAAAATTTTGATGCTTTGTATTGTACTTTGATGTCTAATTCTGAAAAAAATTTGAATATCATCAAGGAGTTGATCTTCGGATTTATCTTCACTCTGGGAGCAGCCAGCTTGACCGATCCTTTGATACATCCTAAAAATCACCACTGATTTTACTGTCTTGCGATTTGCTGTCTGTTTACTGTCTTGACTTTTACTGTCAATCGATGTCTTGCGCATAGATGGCTGTAGTAGAGTCATCTTCAAGGAAGTAAATTTAATATCACTGATGTCAGGCAAAATGCATACAGTGCATATATATATTTTAAATACAGTTTATTTAAATTAGTTCTAATACAGTGCATCATATATTTAAAAAAAGAAACAGAAAAATGGGGAAGAAAATCTCTCAGCAACGGCTACAACTGTTAACTCAACCATAACTAAAAGTTTCAATGAGCAGCAAAATAATTCGATTCCACAAACTGTTTGAGTTGCAAGATTGTAATTATTTTCCAACAGAAAACACCAACTGTTATCTTCATTATTTCTTTTGTAGTTATATTTTTGACATTGTTTCATATTGTTGATTTTTGCAAAAATAAGCATGATTTCCAATAAAAACATTAACTCCTTTCTTCAGTTTTTTCTTTTATAATTTTAACATTGTTTCCTTTTGTTTATTAGTATTAGAGATGCAAAATTATATATGATTTCCACAGAAAACAATTGTTATCTTCATCGTTTCTTTATTATTGATTGCTAAGACCTTATATACATTGTTTAGTCAATAATAGATATTACAATGAATTTTCTATGATTATTTCAAAAGTTCTATTCTGATTTTACAAAGATAGCTGCGTTGGTAAAGGAATGTAGTGTCTGAAATATGAAAGAAAGTAATATTATGTTTTTTGAAATATTGCCTACTAATGTGTTTTTTGAAATATTGCATATTAATCACCTCAAGGAACCAGCTGGCTCAAAGGATATATTGATTATATTTGATTTCAGATAAATTTTTATATGCTGCTTTGTATACGCTTTCTCTGTGTTTTGTTACCTGTGTTTCTTGTTTTTATGCAGAATAAAGCACGTTATTCCTATTGAATTGTTGAACTTTTTAATATATTCACTAAATGGCTTCTTTCATAAAAAAAAAGCCAGGATTCCGTATTGCATAAATTTGATATTTAGTTAGTTTTGAAATATCGCAAAAATAGTAGCGTAATAAAAAAAATTGCGTTATTTATGAGTTTAGGAGTTTTATGTAACCTCAATTAGCAGATCCGCCCAGAGTTTTTTTTTTTTTTAATACGAACTCTTCAGTTCAAGATTTTTAAGCAAAATATAAAAAATATATATAAATCATTGAAATATTTTATTACATAAATATTTTTAATTCGAATGTATGTTTAACGACACGCTCTTAAGAAGAATGAAACGCCAAACTGACAGACTTCGAGGCCATTACGGTCAATTGAAAATGTAGGGTTTGCCAAATGAGTGTTGCACTCTAATTGACAGTTAAGACAAAAGTTTTGAAAAGTCTTTCAACTTCTTTAATGAGGACTGACGGCTAAGTCAAGCGTGTCCTGAAAATTATAGAAGTTAAGGCAATTTCTGTCCTTCGATTTTTCAAAAAGGAGATATCTTTTGAATACTTTATGCTGCGTTAATTTTCCATGTTAAGTTGTCGAAGAGTGCCGATATCATGGAGATCATAGGTTTTTGTAAGAAACAAATCAGTTTTTATTTCTTCTTGTTTAATATGCAGTTAATAACAGTGACTTAGTGTGTTATGCGAATGTGATTTCACGTAATTATCTTCATTGTGTATCATCTGCCTCTTCGTACTTGGATTGCAGGTTCTATTTTTAAATGAAGATGTAAAGGCTTCACATTTTTCCTTCGAGTTTTATTGAACTTTTATGCTTCTTAATTTTATATTTGTTAAGATAGAATTTTCTCTTAATTTCTGATGTGTTAAAATTCTGAAACTGGGCAGTTGCTTGTTCATCAGGCATAGTATTGCATTTTATTATTTTTAGAACTTTATTGTCAATTAACCGCAGGAGTTGGTTTTAGTTTTATTCCACATGAGTGGCGCTATCTGGTGAGGAATTTGGAAAAAAAATTAATAACGAGATTCCTTAAGAGGCATCATATTGGATTAAGATAATAAATCATAACAAAAAATAAAAATCATAATAAAATTGTAATTAAAATAAAAATAAAGATATATAAAATAATAAAAATAATGGGTTTAAAAAAACACGCTATCATTATTAGATTAAAAGCAGAAATTACAATCGATAAAAGGTATTCAAGATATATAGGAGAATTCAATTGTTTAATTCTTAAATTAATTATATCTTTGACTTAGTACAAATACGATTTGAAAGTTAAGAAAATTCTGTAATTTGATGCACATCATTGCATTCCAATGCGTTACATTAAAAGTAAAACTGGTATTGAAATGTCAAGTTATACATCAATTTACATCCATATACATAAAATCTAACGTACCTGGCACAGAAATCGCTGCTATTATTTATTTCTGAATAGTAATAGTCAAATATAAACAAATCATCATACGAATTTCAGACTCCTTCACTGACTGTTTTCACAGCTGCATTGAATTCAAAATTTCGTGTAGCGAATTAATAGAACTACAAAATATTATAAGAAATGCCCGGGAAAAACCGGGAGAAACAGACTTAAAAAACAAACAGAAAGTCTAATCTAGTGCAAAAATAGATTTAACGGTGGCTAGATGGTTAATATCCTAAGAGCCTACAGATACGCCCATGGAAATGAATGGTAACATTTTTCAAAACAATCATCTCTCAAAAATCGTTTTTACATTATTTTAAGATTCAAACAATTATATTTTTAATTGTATCAATTTTATTTCCGTAGACTTTTACCCTTATTTTCAGTAATATTTTTAATTTATCTTGATACACTACATGAAACAATATTTTAAAATTCTATGGTGAAATCCAATTTATCCATCAAAACATTCAATGGCATGTTTTTTCTAATCATAAACTCCGTAGTAGGATTTTAATTTCCAATAAGCTGATTGCTTTGAATATTTTTCAGTCACATCAAACAATAATAAGAAATGTTTTAATGTATTCTATAAATCATTTAACATCTAGAAAATCAATAATTTGGGTGAACAAACTAGTCGCCAAAAGTTGATAATTAAAACGAAATTCCTGTCGGCAATCTATAAACAAAGACTTCTCTTGCTCGGAGTTGTAAGAGAATATCCCCGTTTGTGTCATTTTCATATATTTTAAAGATAAGGATTAAAGACAATAACATTTCAGTCCATTACTTCTTAAAATTGCAACAATTGAAAAAATTTCAGCAATAAAATTGTTCGTTGCGATGAGGCATTAATTAGTTTAATTTAAATTATACTTCTGATTCTTTAAAAAGAAAGTTATGGCGGTGAATAAAAATTACAACCCATCCACTCACAGTCTATTTGATTTGGATGTCCAGTTAGCGAAATCGTTTGAGATTTTCACTCTCCTTAGAACACATTCCATACAGATAGAATGTTAATCAAAATTATTTTATTCTCCTTAATCACAATGCTTGTAGCGATATAAAAAAGGAAAATAAATAAGCTAAAGGAAAAAATACCAGCCTTCCCCCTTCTAGCTCCAAACGACTACGCCTATTTTGCTCATTTTTATTGCACATAGGAACTCTTGATGTGTTCCATATGTCATATATAGATATGTCAACAGCATAAAAAACATCTGATATATTTTATTTTATATAGATATGTCATTAATAGTCATCTGTCTCCTTCTGCTACACATTTTCGAGAGAAATTTCAAGAAAACTATTTCACTATACATTCTCTGAGAGAGAGAGAGAGAGACAGAGACAGAGACAGAGAGACAGACAGACAGAGAGAGAGAGAGAGACAGAGACAGAGACAGAGAGACAGAGAGACAGAGAGACAGAGAGAGAGAGAGAGAGAGAGAGAGAGAGAGTAGACGAGATCTCTTATTGTCAACAATCGTATACATTTCTTCATCTTTTATTTCGTATGAAAATTCATGATCACTAATTATATCATCAATGGTCACCTACAGAACCCTGCCAATTCCAAGTTCGAAGGAAATATCAAAAACTTTACTTCACTATGCATTTCCTATGAGGAAAAAAGGTACGACTGAGTCCTCTAATCCCAACCACAGTACCGATTTCGCTAACTTTTATTTCGAATAAAGCATCTGGGTATGTCATCAATGACTGCCTATCCCTCACCAATCACATTTTCGATATAAATCTCATATTAATTCACTGTATATTAGATCACAATGAGTACAGCAGATTATTCCAGGCCCCACACAATTACCGATTTCATCAAATTTTATGTCATTTGAAAGTTTATGATATTTAAATAAGTCATCAGTTGTTGCCTCCATTTTCCAGATAAATCGCAAAATAAAACCTCAATTGCAATAACAGGGCCGATTTTACTAGTTTTATTCACAAATTAATTTCTTATTTTGTATGCGAAGCTGATTAATAGGATGCTCTGTGTTTATAATGCGTAATTTAAAACAATACATTCATCTGGTATGGTAGAATAACCAAAGTAGCTGCTAATAATTCATGAGGAAACAGCTGACCGCCGAGGATGGTTAGCATGTTTTAACTTTTAAATGATTATTTATGGCTCTAAGGATCATGATCGATTAAATTTTGTAGAAATTTTTGTAGTCTTCTTATGAAAAATATTGAAATAAGTATTATTATTATAAAGAATTTGTCTGAAATAATGCTTTTTTTTCAAGTAGAATGTATTTAGAAATTTTTCTTATTGCATTGATTTTTATGACTCAGCACCAGGAAAATTCTTCGCAAATCGTCATCGATTATGATTTCTAGAACCTAAAACCATATCTCTTTCATTATAGTAAACAACTCTTGTACTGAAAGTTTTTATTCTCATATACGAAGCAATTATATGTATACAAAAAACTATTAGAATCATCAAGAAATTCGAACTCGAGCTTTTGACGATTCTCCAAGGTTCAGACCTTTCTGAATTTCAAAATAACATTTTTGTAACTATGTTTATCCACGTGTGATACACGATAACTCAAAGACACTTTGAACTTGATGTATGAAATTTGGAACATAAATTTTTACTATATTTGTTGAATTCTGTTAAATTTTAAGCGAAACATGTTCAGAGGAAGCCTGCCTGTTCTGATGGTGCCAGTATAACTGAATACAATTACTAAAAAATGTAAAGAGACGGATAAAAAAAAATTGATATACATGTTTAATATCTAAAATGCAGATTTCTTATCAAATTTATTGTTGCAATTTCACTAATTTTCATCAATTTTTTGGTGATAAATTTTCTTTAAAATTTATCATCTGTCTTAGGGGTGTGGCGGGTCTGTAGTGAATAGCTTATAAGCCAGTTCACTACAGACTCTTCCTCCATCACGTCCGGGTCACCAATTTGGCGGATTGTAACGCGCGAGGATAGAACCTGGGACCTTGTGGTTCGCAGTCCAATAACATGACCATAATACAAAAGCAATTGCTCGTGCAGCGTAGTTGTTAACTGGCTTATAAGATATTCACTACAGACTCTTCCTCCAGTGAGTCGGAGGTGAGACAAACGATATGGCTGCTGATTGGTGATGTGTTAGCTGTTGATTCTAATGCGCCTGTACCCATTTGAGTAGCGCCAAGCGTTATGGCGAGCGTGTGTGGGTGAGTGGTTGCTGATGCTGCTTCAAGTGAATCTGACGACTCTTGTTTGCTGTGGGTTGATCGCGCCACAACAGCTGTACGAAGGTTGAAGGATCACTTCCGGGTCACCAATGTGGCTGATTGAAATGAGCGAGGATAGAACCTGGGACTTTGTGATTCGCAGTCCAGTAACATCACCACGATACAAAAGCAATTGCTCGTGCAGCATAGTTGTTAACTGGCTTATAAGCTATTCACTACAGGGGCGACTATCTGTCAATCATATTTCCGCATGTGTGCAAACGCAAGAAATGAAATTTGGCATGGACTCTTGTGATTACAATTGTAGTTTTATGCCAAATTTTGCTTTCAATCAGTCGAAAAAAAGCGTCCGAATACAATTTCGATTTTCGGGTACTTGTGTATTAATCGCTCAAGAAATTCGTCGTAGATCACATGGCCGATCCAATTAAAAACAATTTAGATTAACACCAAATATCGATATTTTGCAACTAATATAACGCAAGATATTCGTGGTCTTACTCTAAGAAGGCATAACAACTTAGGGGAGAGAAGTAACCTCTTAAATAAATGCGATGTGATGAAGTTTTGAGGAAAGAACTTTCAGCGGTTGATATTTGCACTCAGATTTTATGAGTCTGCAACTCTATGCAACTTAACTCTTAGTCTGCAACTCTATGCAACTTAACTCTTAGTCTGCAATTCTATGCAACTTAACTCTTAGTCTGCAATTCTATGCAACTATATGCAGCTTTTAGTCTGCAACTCTATGCAGCTTTTAGTCTGCAACTCTATGCAGCTTTTAGTCTGCAACTCTATGCAACTTTTAGTATGCAACTCTATGCAACTTTTAGTCTGCAACTCTATGCAACTCTACTCATCGTTTTTAGTTTCGTGCGGTGACTTCGTGGTAGCGTTTAGATTTCGAGGTCGGAGGGATGAGGCATTGAAACTCGACGCGACGAAGAACCTTTGTAACTACAACCAGTGCATCAGCACATAAACTAAATAAAAGGAAATCGTCATCTGGCTTGTGTGTCTGCAGGATTTTTCTTTTAAATAAGAGAAGATCTAATTGCACATACACACTTGCTTGGGAATTTCTTATTTTTAATGTTGAAAATTTTAACGCCGCTCTTCTGTTTGTTTGCGAAGCAGAAAGTATTTGTGGCATCCAAGCAGCCAAGTAAAAACAATGAGTGAGTATCAAAAAAGTACGAGAAAACTAGTGAAAGAAGTCTCAAAGAAATTTTCTTGCGTATTCCCTAATATTATTCTCCTTTCTTCCACAAAAAAACTTGTGAACGGTAATCAATCCCATGAATGCCACGAATGCTCAGATTTTTATATTTAGTCTCCTAAATGAGAGTTTTATGCTTCTTAATATAGTGGAGAAAACCGAGTAGACAGTGTGGGCTTATGTTTTAAAATGACTAAAACCAAAATTTGGCACATATTTTAGTAAAAAAAAATCACATACCGAATTCCATTGATCCGAGTCTTTGCGTATTTGAGTTATCACGTTCGACATGTACAGACCGATAGACACTCGCTCCATCTACGAATTTTATTTATTTTTACAAATTAGTTGCTAAAACTGTGTACCAAATTTCATCCATCTTGCTCATTTTTTTAGGAATTATAGGTTTTACCTGCCTTCGAGCTGACAGGCAGACCAGCTTCTAGCAAATGGATTTTGTTCTAATTTAAGAGAAATTTAAACATTTGATTTCAAGATCAAATGCTAAATCTTATCCATCTAGCATAACAAGTTGGCTGCCGTGTCGACCGACTGCAAAAGTTCTCATTCAGTATAGAATCTGATGCGAGAAGAACACGTCTATATTTAATTTATATATCCTTGTTTTAAAGCTTGTTCAATGTGTGAATCACCTGTGATTCACATCTGCTATCCAACAGGATATTCTCTTCTCTACTGTATTTAAGAGATGGCAAAGAAATAAGCATCTTATTAAGATAGTTGTCTGAATCACAAGCATGAACCATAGCAGCTAACATGTTAAAGAATTTATTGTGTTCACATATAAGAATAATTCAAGAAATAAATCTCTGGATTCAGAAGATCTGAAAAGAGGAGATACATGAAAATCCGAGATAAAATTTTTTGACGAATATAATATTGCTTCTTTGTATAATTTGTTGTTTCTTATGGCACTTGCAATGGATAAGCCCGCTGTTACGAAGACAGCGATTTTAAGCCGGTGGGGGAGCGTCTCTTGCTTTTTTTATAGTAGCGCCATCTAGGGCCAAGAGAACATACGTCACAACCCTTCTTAAGGGGCGGACTTTATTCACGCATTTCCTTCACTCATCTACAGATCGTAATTTAGATCTGAATCAGAGAACGATCACCCCTGATCCAGTACCCCTAGTGGTATTACTCTCGACATGGAGGACTTTGTGACCACGACAGATTTATACGCGCGTCAGCCACCAAGCACGCGGGGAATTTTCTGCCGGCGGGGTTCGAACTCGCAATCCAAGGGACGCGAATCCAACGCTCTACCAACCAAACTAGTATAATTCGTGTATGATACTAAAAAAGTTATCTACCTTCGTTTTTCTTCTTTTGTCAACAGTATAAAAAAAACAGAAGGAAGAATTAATCACAAGGGCATTTCATATTCTTATTCAGGACTTCTACTCCTCGCACTGTCTACTGAAAATCTAACACTGAGCTTTAGTTTGTTTGTGAGGCTGAAATCTTTGAATCCACAAATGCAAACAAAGAAGAGGGATCTTCACAAGTAGAGAAATTTTGCTGATTCAAAATTTATAGTTATCTCTGGTCTTGAAATCAGATAAAAAACAAAAATAACAGTTTTGAAATATATTTAAATCAGAATTTTAATAAATAATCAAGTGAAATCAGAAATACTAGAATCCTGAAAGGTTGATTCATGAGAAATGGATGAATCATGAAAAAAACTTTTCGTAAACCTGATTGTGCGTGTCTATATATCCTCAAGCACTCAATATAAATAAACTGTTGACTTAGGGCTATCATAATTTGATACAAATATACTTTAGAAGGTAAAGAAATGCAGCTTGAAACAATTTTTTGAAATTATAATTTGAATTTAATTAATTGAAATCTAATTGATATTTAACCATTTTTTTCATAACTTGGAATTAGTTTCTTGCATAAAATTGCTTTCTAAATTTTTTTTTAAAAATTGCTACAATTTAAATTTTTTTTAATTTTAAATTTGATTTTTTTTTTTTTTTTTTTTTTTTTTTTGCATAATTTCACCTATACATTTTATCGTTGCTAAGAAATTCAAATAAGTTTCCTTCTTTCATCAAAAGTCTAATCATGTGATTTTCTTCCATTGTAGAAAAACTCAGGAAATAACATTCAGATAATTATCAGCGCAGTTTTCCTTTGAGGTATCGGAGAGAGATGCCTCAGCATCGCAAAAGTTAAAGTAGAGGATGAATTATCTGGTGAGCTACTTTTTTTGAATGGTGCAACAATAAAATAACATAATTAAAATCTATCGTTATTTTATACTTAAAAACTATTTTGTCGAGGGAATCATAAAATAATTTTAAACAAAAAAAAAAAAAGGTTTGTTGGAAATAAAACAAACATTATTCCTAGAAAACTTGCTGGTTACCAAAGACAGCTAATTAAAAAAAAAAATATGCGCATTTTATGCTTAAATTCGTTATATGTTAAAATAAGTCGTAGTGATTGATTTTTAGATACATATTACATTTCAACCATCAAAACTATTCTTTTAGATGTTCAGTTACTATATTTACATATTCTTATGCAAATCCATAAAGGAGTTATCAACATTTTTTTACGGAATAATACAAAATTTGGCTCCAAACTGCAATTTTGATGTCAGGACCATAAAACGAAATTCCATCCATTCTGCATACAGAGCTTTCAAGCTTGAACATTCATAAATACATGTAAGGACTGTCGAACAATCAAGCTGATGTTGATTTAGGTCCAAAATTAAATGCATACCTGCAAATGATAAATAGAAAAAATATGCTTCAAATTTTCCCCATCTCGAAATACAATTTTTGAAAAATCAATTTTGCACACACGGGGCGAACATTCCGTTAACAAATTTTTCCCATATTAAACAAAAAAATATCCAAAACTTGACAAGCTATAATTTTGATATTATAAATTTTACTCGATAAACCCATTCTTTTGCATTCGGATAAAAATCTAATTACAACTTCCGTAGAGCTTACCCCGGATTTTTTTTTTCGGTTTTCTGTATAAAAGTGAGCCCTCCCCCGCTTCGTAGTACAGTGAAGAAAACTCAGCATGCATATTGGATGTCTTTTCTTCGACGAATTGAAACTAAAATTTTAACCGGAGCTATGATTTTAATAACAAGATAACATGCAAAATTTCATTAAGCTGTTGCGTTTTGAATTATCATATACATACCTGTGATTGAGCAGTTGGACAGACGGTTAACACTTTGACAGATTTGGTTTAAAATTTGTTACGAATATATACTTTATATACAAAAAAAATTATGGACCCAATTTCATCCACCTAGCTCTTTGTATTTTGCAATTATCGTGTTCCCTTGCAATTAAATAGCTAATTACCCTGTGAATGGATTTCATTCAAAAGTAGACAGAAGGCTAAGACTTTGGAGTAAAAATCACACACCAAATTTTATCCAAGCTTCAAATGTTTGAGCTATCTTTATTATAAACAGACAAAGAGATGCAACTCCAAAAAATGTATTTCTCGAACTCAAGAAGGTCTGAAAAGTAGAGATTCTTCAAAACCTCGAGTTCGAATTTTTGTACGAAAATAATGCTTTCTCTTTATATACATGTGCTACAAACAAAAACTAGTTGGTGTATTCTGTTCTCGACATTTTCATATACTTACTCAATATGCTGCGTTTTGTAATAGAAAATATAACTGAAAATTGATTTTTAAGTGCGTTTCCTGATACCGCATGTATCCAAAATTTAAAATATATTTATAGTTTTGTCGATAACAGTACTTACCACATTTCTTCAGTCTAAGTTAATGTGTTTTCGAATTATAAAGTTCATGTTCTTGGAAACTAGTCACTTAAGGCGATAAACTAGCTCACTTGGGATATTGGTTACATTTTAATTTCAATTTATTACATTTTAATTTAGTTTTAAATCGTTTAAATGTAACTTCATGATCTCATCAAATTAACAAACACTAAGCCTTTAGCTGCCACGATTCCCCTTTGAAGATTTTGGAATTAAATTAACACTACCCGACGTCAAAAATATATTTGGTACACCTGACAGTTTAATTTCATTACATATATCAGTCAATATTCTATGTAGCTGATAGTGTGTATTCTGTGCTCTGTTTCTTTACAATTAATTTGAAATTCTTCTGTAAGTTTACCGAAACTGAATCGTCATATTTGAGCCATTCCATTTTTAGTCTGGTTTTTATATTATAATGAAGTACTATATATAAATATGCAATTTAGAGGTTATAGTAAAGATTTGTTGCTTACTCAATCTTTAGCTTTTCATTGAAATGATTTTATTGATCATTTTATAACGATAACCCTTTTTTAAAAATATCAAATATTTTGAAAACAAAACATAATTTGAATATTATTATACTGTTTCACAACTTTTTACTCCTATATATGACTTATCCGGCAAAAATTTCAAAAAAAAAATGGCAATTAACTATTTAAAACTGTATTATTCTAATAGTCATACATATGTTCTGTTCATTGTGTACATGAACCTTTCTAATGGAGACCAGTCCCACAGCATCATATCGCTATTAAAACGTTAATGATTGGCTCATCTATCTTCTAATTTTTTTGGAACTGAAACTTCACTTTTTTATTCATTTTGTAAGTCAGATATATAGTAAACAGTATCTTTCTTATTTAGCTTCAAACAATTTAAGAAAAGCACGCGATAAGATATTTCATGAAACAATGAAAAGCGGGTAGAATTTCAGTGAAGCAATACAATCTATTGTTGGAAATTAGACAAAAAACATTTTTTTTTTTTAAATCCAAAATTCAGAAAAAGTTCGAAAGACTATTAAATTAATATCATTACAAATAAATTTTTAAATACTTTTCAGAAAATTATCACTGGAAATTGGCAAAATTTATTTAAATTTTTAATTTATGACAATTTCAAAAAAAATTTCAGAGGTACACATTCCTACTCTCCAAATATACGTGTCAAATTTAGTAATTGTAAATCGAATATGAGGAATATCAATACATACACATTTATCTTTATTAGTAGTAGAGATATAATAATAAAGGGACGATGATCTGAATTAGATTTATAGTTGCAATAATAAACCTATATGCTAAACTTCTTCCATCTAGCTAATTATGTTTTTTTTATCTATAAATTTAAATATTTTTCACTCAGACATGAGCAGACAACTAGAAAAACTTTTCAATGAGGACTTGGTCAAAAAGTTTTTAGAAGTCTGCAAATTTGTTGATAAGAACGATAATTTAAAACGATAATTACAAAATGAAGAGAGTTAGACAGATACAATTCGGCATACAAAATTAATAAATAAAATGTAGACGCCTGTCACATTTAAAGACAAATCCAACCATGAGATGACTGTATTTCGGTCTGTACTTTAAGAAATAAGTAAACGCTGTAGTTCAAAAACGCAATGACTTACAAGTATCAAATTTGGTAAGGTATTTTGTGATTATAAGTACTGTTTTGTATCAAATTTTCGGTTCAATCGGTTGAGAAAAATGCGTCTAATACACAAATTCGATTTTTTCATACTATTAACGCATGCCGGGAATTAATCGCCAAATAACTCGCCAAAGACGACCCGATAGATTCAGAAAAGAGGCTCAATTCATGTCAAATGTTAATATTTCATAATTATTGTGCGCCAATACTATGTAAGGCGTTCTCTGGCATGACATGTTTATTAGGGCATATGCGAGAAAGTTTTGGGAAGACAACCCCCGATGGTTTCTTTCAAACTTCGCAGAGTGTAGGTAAAAAGCAGAAAGCTGCCAATGGCTACGTTTTCAAACTGATTTAATAATACACACTTGGAAGCTTACAATAAAATGTTCACTTCTTATTTAGTTGGAAACTAATTATCTCATATCAATCTTTATATATTAAGAACACAATACTCAGACAGTTTCGTTTTCAAGAAGATTTACAAAACGCAACCCTTTCAAAGGAAACAGAAAAAGAGCGACACTACCAAACCAAGCTGAGAAAGAGCATTCACTCCGAGGCAAAAATGTCGCATTGTCATAAATTAACTCTAAGCCAATTTCTTCAACTAATGCGAGGGGCAACTGACAATTCAAATTCCCATAAGCTTTTCGAGCCTGTCAAAGAGAGAGGCATCTTTAAATAAATCCATCCGAGGAAATGTATAAAAGCTTTTTAAGAAATGAAGCTCACCTTCAGACACCAGCGCCTTCCCCCCAAGTTATATGAAGTGTTGTGTCAAATTGGGAAAAAAAAAACCTTAAAGGTGCCTTCCTTTAGGACTGCGTCGTCAATATCATCCTCCATTAGTCTATAATCGGATTACCCAAAAATATTTCTCTTTCTCTCGCAGTGAAATGCCGGGGCTGCACTCCGAGGAACAGTGGTACCGAAGTTCCAAGAATTTCTGGGAATAATTTAAAAGCTCCTGGAGAGGTATATACTTAGAAAGTCCTGGGAATGTCTTGTAAACAAATTTCAGATTATAAAAAGGGTCTAAGATTAAAATGATATTTAGAAATTTCTAGTTATAGGATGAATTCAATAAACAATTTTCCTCAGAATTCAGTTTTCAGACTTCCTGAAATTTAGATTTGCAGAACATAATGCACTCAGCGGCAAACTCATTCACTCAGAAACTAGTACATTTCATTGTAAAATACGTTTTCAATGAAAATGTACGTGAGCTTTCTTCTCTTCAATTTTATTTGACATATTCACATATGATCATTATTTTTTTTTATTCGAAACGTAATTCGATGTGGACAATTTAATACGACATTCGATTCCATTTTCTTGATTCATATCAAATATTGATTCGAAATTTTGAGGCAGATAAACAATTTATTTCTGCTGCAATTTCAATTTATTTC
>JAPMOR010029210.1:227359-239984 GCA_026543865.1 Argiope aurantia
TCTAATACATATAGAATGGATTGTCCATTCAGATATGAATGCTTGTTTTCAAAAGATATTTAAATCAGTAAACATACTTATATCTTGTTTTTCTCATGTGTTTCCAAAGTATAATGCTCTTGATGACCTTTGTAACCTTGTAATGTAAAAAATGTCTTTGTAATGTCTTTGACCTTTGTAATATAAAAAAAGAGAAACGAATATATATTTAAAACCACTTCCAACGGTTTCAAAGTAGCAAAAAGATCTACAATTTTGTAGTCAATATACCTGAATCAAATTTCATTTAACTAACTTTTGTTTCTTTTTTTGAATCACCGAGTTTGCATACATATTCAATATAAAAATATCTGACACTAAGGGAGAAATTTAAATGACAGGCACCGCCCTTTTATGAACTTATCCCAGATACTACACAAGCTATGAAAAATAACTTATTTTGATGAAAAAATATTCACAGAAACTATACGTTTTGGATTAAAAGGAATAAATTTAATTTATTTTACTTTAGAAATATCTTTTTGAGGTTATGTAAGCAAAAATTTTACAATTAGTTTATTTGATAAATGAATAACTAACAAATTCTTTACATTCCACATACTATTAATATTAATTATTTGGATATTTTTTAATGACAGAATTAACAGTCTTTGGCGATCAACTGGTTTGACGTGAATATTAACATATTTAATTTTAATCAACTATCTTATAAATAACGTCATGCTCAGAATTTCTCTTAAAATATATTTTCAAGTCTCAAATTATGACAGACATTAATATGTGCAGATTAATAACCTTGCACATATTTTATTTGTATAGCCTAAAATGGTTACTGCATCCTCTTTAAGTCATTCAGAAAAATTGAATGATCAGAACGCCACAACAGCATAAGCGGGAATTATGTCTGAATTCTAAGGCCAGACATAATTCCCGGCCACGGCACAGCCTCTCCTTTAGAGTGCACGTTACGTCTTCTATAGAAGGTAATCAACTCCACATCATTTGTATACCTACCAGAGTCGCAATTCCCAATCGCAACACGGAAAGTTTATCATCCCCGTACCTGTAACCCTACCGGTTGGATTTCTATTGAGTACAGAAATCGATTCAAAAGTTTTTTTTTCTCTTGCTATCACGGCTATGTTTGATTTTCTGATTCATCAGTTTTCTAACTTCATCTTCTTATTAGCCCTGAAAACAACAGATATTAAATAGAATTGATCTTCCTTATCTTTCAACAACGGCAGAAAATCACAGGGCCAAATATTTCATGAAACAATGAAATATTACGTTATTCCACAAATTTCAGTGGAATAACGTAATCTATTGTTAATTAGGCAAAAACTTGTTTCTTAGAAAGAAAGGAATCTTCGAAATTAAAGGAAAATATACATTATTATTAAATTGGTATCATTAAAAAACTTTATTTTATTTTAAATACCGCCCAAGTATATTTTGTATACTAACATTTTCGACAGTTATCATACGGAAATTCCAAAATTCTGCTTATTAACATTTTATTAATTAAACTTCCAATTAAAAAATTAGCCCCGAAGTGCACATTCCTTTTGCTCTAAAGTGTAGTTACTAGATTTGGTACTTTTAGGTTAAATAGTCTATTTTGCTAAGCGTGTACACACGTGTCTACTAACAAATCAAATTTCAGAAAAAAAGATCGTTTTCAAAATGAACAATCGTATCGAGATGTACATTTCGTTTTTCAAATACATTTGTACCACAATTAGTATCTCGGTATAAAAAAGTCGATTCTCTTGAGCGTTATCATATACAAACAGATTATTCTTTATTTGTAGTACAGATTAGGTTTCTGTTGACCTAGTATCAACACAAACCTGGTTTCATTATTTGAGGTTTAGGTTGATACTTTAATACGGTCCGTAACCGATTGTTTTCCCGATGGGATGAAACCATTACACGGTATACATCGGCATGCATCAAAGCTAATAACTGATACTGATATGCGAATATGATTTCAATTTAGGAGTTCATTTCTTCGGTAGTGGCACTGATGGCGATGTACCAGTGACCTTGGTTTTGACAGCGATTGACGTGAATAAGAAGTGGGAAGGAATTTAGAGGATTCAAGGTGAAATAACCTCCACAGAATAACCAAAATAAAAATATTTTTGCTACGTTTCTAAATCAAACTTTATTATTAAGGGGGTCCGGTACTCCAAAATCCCGAAAATATCCATTTTTTGTGAAGAAAAGATTGCAATAATATTTCTTTACAATTTACAAAAAACGATTTCAAATAATTCCCATTACTTTTGAAGCTACCACCTTTTGAATTAGATCCCTTAAACTTATTTTTATATAATAACAAAAGTTTAACAGCATATGTCTTTGTTTGTGGTTATTCTTTCGTCTCTTTTCGACCACCACCAAAGCATATTTGTTCTTGTCGGTGATGTTTCGAATGTACAAGATTATAATCAAATTTTAGTCTTATTTGGAATATTTGGACATATTTGGTATGTGTTGCCATTCACCGGTGAAAATCGATATTCTCCACTTTCGGTCTTTCACAATAACACTAATATTATTTTAATGTATCATAAATCTTAGAATATAATTTTTCACAAATTTATTTATTTGGCAATTCTGAATTTTTTTTCTAATTGATCTGCTTACGCTTCTCTTTTAGTCTATCGGTCCTAAACAGATGTCTAATCGGAAATCTGCTAATGGTACTAATATTTAACAAACGAAGTGAATAGCGTTTTAAGACTAAAATGCTAAATGATCATATCAAGCTTCTGGCTGTTAAAGAAGAATATTTTGGCGGATTTTCACCGGATTTGCCGAATTTTAATGCATTGCAGACGGCTAGGATGAGATGGAGAAGCAAGAAAACCTATTAAAAAAATTTTAGTTTCCTAATGGCCAAATAAATTTGAAAAAAAAAAAAAAAAGGCAAATTCTATGAAGGATAAAATATTAAAGTAATATCTATCAAGTATAATTATCAGGTTCCTTAGTTATAAGAATATTTATAAAATTTATCCGTTTCAATAACGTTGTGCTCTGAAACGTGAAATTGGAATTATAATAAATAAAAGAAAGCAAATAAATATTTACAAGGTTAATGAAAATATATTAATCTAAAATTTATCACTGATATGATAAAAAGTGCTAAAATGTCAAACTAAATTGACAGTTTTATTAAAATAAAAAGAGCCTCATGATGTTTCATTATTTAGAATCATAAAATATCTGAATCTACCACTGAGAAATACCAAAGCATATCAATTCCCAAATCTTAATCACTCTCCAAATGAAAGGCAACAGAACCTTTTTGATATTTTGAGTAGCAGAAACATTGATGACACCAATTAATTTTTTAACGTAAAAAAAATACAATTTTTCCTCGTTTATGAAATTTTATTACAAATGTTCTAAGAATTGCTGAACACTCCATTGAAGAAAAATTATCCGTGTTATCTAGTATTGTGTGTTATTATTTTATAAACAATCTATTTTTTAAAAATTTTGTTCTACAATTAGTAATAGCATGTGCCGACAGTTAAATTACATATAAATCATGTATTTTGATGCATTGTCAGTTATTGTTTATACGCCCAATAGATAGTGCATCGCGATAATTTCTAGAATATATGAAATACTAGCCGCCTTTGGCGACCAGCCGGTTCGCCAGTATTACCGCTCGCTACAATTTTCAATTAAATATTTTAAGTAACTGGTCTCTTAAAGGATTCTCAAACAAAACATTTTTAATCTTCACATTTTGATAGTCATACCAAACTTATATTGTTTAGATCGTTTCGTTCAATTTACTATATATATTTTGCTAATTTGTTGCCATTTCCGGTAAAACTTCAACTTTAATTAAAAATGTAAATGACGAAATTGTAATTAATATGAAGATATTTTTTAATAAAACCAAGCGTTTTATTTTATTAATCATCTTTATTGTTATTTATTAATTATTATTATTATTGAATATGAGTATTGCAAACAGAATCGCTCGGTATTTAAGTCTTATGTTAACTACAAAATATTTTTCATAGTTTATGTAATATCTCAAAGAATAATTCAACAAAAATTTCTGAGATTCAGTATAAAATTCAGTTTTTAGTTTTGCTTTCAAAAGGATTGAAATGAAATCAATAATAATATTTTGTTCCTGCTTATAAATATATTTCAAAAATTATGAAGTCTAAATTTAATGCAGTAAGGTATCATATTCTGATAAATATTCTGGACACACCAAATTTTAAATAAATGAATGAATGTTTCTATTTTCCACGATCAACTAAGACTTATTTATGAAGTTTTGAATGTTAAAAATTTAGAAAAACTCAACATTTTCATAATCTTAGGCCAATTAATCTTGAGAAACCTGCGCGCTTATTGGCGTATTTTCTTTGAAACAATCGATAAAAAATCTAAAATTATCCTTTTTTTATTGAATACTGATATTCAAATATTCATAAATCAGTCAGTTTAAGTGATTTGAAATTAACTCTTAAAAGTCAGTGATTTAGTTGATTGGAAATTAACTCTATGACCACCATAAAATCTGTGCTTTCTCTTGTGGTGTATGCATTCTCCTTAATATCCGATCGAATAAAACATCACATACAAAAGTACTACATAGAACAAACACATCAAAAGTAAACATAACATTTCAATAGTTGCCAAAAACAAAAGAGAGAAAAATGCAATTAATAAGCAGACGATATTTAGAAAAGTACAGATATTTAGACTGGAAAATGAAATTATCTGAAATTAAAAACACGCGCAAACGATATTTACAAAAGTAAAAATATTCAAACCTGAAAAGGAAAATATATGAGTTATTCCATCAATAAATGCCGTAAGTTTGTTTACATCTTCATTATTTTATGAGTCATTAAATATCAAAATGGATCCGGGACTGAATATACACCCTGTATAGAGAGTATAAAAGATCATAAAATAATTTTTCTTGAATTTATTTTTTAGAAAAAATAATATTTCATATTTGTTTCATTTCTTACAGACACTTGCCGAAAATTATAATTTTGCAGATTTCATTTCCAAAAAGATTTAATTTATTTTCAGTTAGAGCTTTAATCAATGTGATGGCAACACTTTGAAAAAAGCTATTTTTTTCTCATGAATGCGAAACGTGCTTAATCCTCATTTTTATTTTTGACGAAAAAAATTATTGAAAAACATAGTTAAAATATTTATTTAAAAATTCATTAAAAATAGAAATTTAATTTTAAGATTAAAACAGTAGTATCATTTAAAAGATAAATTTTTGATCTTTAACTTCATGTAAAAATCATTTTTGTGCGGTAATATTTTCGGAAGTTATAGCAGAAAGACATCAAAATTTCGCTTAATTTTTAAATAAATAAAATTTTAGATAAAAATTCGAAAAAATAACCCCCGGGTGCACATTCCCGGCCACCAAGGTATACACGTGCCAAATTTGGTAGCTGTAGGTTGAATGGTCTGGTCTGTAGAGCGCCAACACACACACACACACACACACACATTGAGCTTTATTATAAGTATAGATAGATATAGATATAGAAGGTTGTAATCGTCTCACGGCTTATTTTGAATCAGAAAATAAAAACTAATAAAATGCTTATTTAATTAAATAAATTTAAAACAATCATCGTTAAGACCCTGCACCCTTCTCCTCACTGAGCATTTTAGTTCTATTTTTGCCTTAAATTAATGACCATATTTATAAAATACAAGGAAAGAAAGAGAATGAGCAAAGGTAAAATATTGTAATCGGCAAAAAATTCAAACGTGAGATTTTGATGATTCTCCACGTTCATTTCGAGAAACACATTTTTGAAATTAAATCTGCTTGTCTGTGAACTCAATAACTGAAAAATTCTTTGAGCTAGATGGATGAAATTTAGTGTGTGGTGTTTATTCCAAAATTATAGATTTCTATCAAATTTTGAAATAATTCATTTGAGGAAGTCTGTTATTTTAGTTATACGTATATAAGTTCACATGATAACTGCAAAAAGAAAACAGCTAAATGGATAAAATTCGATATTCAGATTTAAAATCTAGGTGTAGACATGTATTAAATTTGGAATAAAATTCTTCAAGGGATTGAGAATTGACTGTTTGTCTGTCTGTACCTTCAAAAACATGTAAACGCAATAACTCAAAAACGCAAAGATTTAGATGTATTAAATTGCATAAATTTTGGTCTCAACCATCCGAAAAAAAAGCTAAAAAAATCTGTTCGGTTTTCTGCTTTTTATCGATTAATCGTTAAATATCACATTGTAATAGTTTCTTTCGTAAATATTGTTCGCCAATGGCATTTCGTTTAATGCTGCGCAAGCACATTTATTATAAAATATGCGAGACATTTCCTGGGCACTAATAGCGCTGGTTGATTCAGGTGACATTTAGGGCATTATATTTCAAAATCTTTTTAAATGTCATAATAGAATTTACTTAAGATAACCTACATGAAATGAAAATCTATCGCATAAATATGTAATAACCAAAGCCAGTCACGAATTAATTCAAATTTAAAACTGAACTTCTTCTATTATCACCATGCGATGAAAACATTCTTCTTTCCTCTGCTTTCTTCAACATTCTTTAATTCTTTCATTTCCTCTTTATTCAATTCTTCTGTTCTCTGCAACAAACTAATTATCTTCAAGAAACCGAATCGTGCATAAATCCACCTCAAATTTAATTCCAAGGATGCCATCTTTTATTATCCAAACCCCGATGTGATATCCGTCTCCCATAACTGTAACGCGCCAGAAATGTAAACTGTAACTGCAACCGATCCTGCATAAAAATGCTTTCCCAACTGACACGTGACATCGTCGCGTTTAGCGCAAAATAAAAGCAAAGAAAAAGCATTTTCGACTGCAGCATCGTAGTCTAATTAAATACTAATGAATTAAAAGCTTTTCATTCCCCTGTTTTCGAACGTTCGAACCTTAACGGTCTATTCCCCAACCTGTCCCTCTGGGACGCTGGCTGCAACAGGCACCCTGCCATTTTGCCGCACGCTCGCTAAACCAAACGATATATTTATTTGTACATTTTTTATTTCTGTTACCAGACGATTAGGCTTGAAAGCGATCGGAATGACGTCAGAGTTTATCTTTTAGGGAGGAGTCGATTCCCTGCCTCCTTCCCTCACTGAAAAGGATGAAGAGCGTTCTAAAATGTTAGAAGGGGGAGGATTGACGATAATTCGAACGATGGGTTCATATTTTAATCTCGTTTGAGAATTCTACATATCGTCAAAGAGTGTAATGGAAGAAAAGTGGATTATAATAGCTCCTTTCGTGCTTTTAGGAGGTCACAGAAGATTTTACAGTTTTCCATTTTGTTTCATTTTGACAATTAGGACTAAAATTATGCTGATTTGGAGCTCATAATGATTAATCCGTCATTAAAATCTTTGGAAGATACATCGTTGAGCTATTAATGCAATTTGCAACTTTTGAGATTCTCTTTTTGGTATTTATTACAGATTTACAAAAGAATAAAATCATGTGGTGTAATAGCTTACAAAAAAAAAGCCATGATTTCAAGAACCTGTGGACAATTCGAATATTCATATTTCAAATTTTTAAAAAGAATTACGTTTTCTCTTTTGATTTTCTGATTCAGATTTAAAATTTTGCTGACAACCTTCTTTTTAAAGGTAAGATGGCCATTGAAGATAACTCAGCCATTTCAATATTTTACTTTTAATAAATCCATTTTTGACTACTTTTTAAAAATTAAACAAAAAAGTCAATGATAAAAAGACAATATCATTATTCTTATGAAGAAAATTAACACTTCTATTTGAAATAACTCCTATTTAAAAAATAGGATTACAAAAAAAAAAAAAAAATCAAAAACTTTCACAATTGTTATTAGAAGTTTTTAAAGTAGAAAAATTTGAAAGGGTCTCTAAAAGCAAAATATAGGACGGAATAAAGATTTTAGCAAAAAAAGAATCCTCCAAATTTTGAAATAATAACGGCATGTAGATATTATAGCCACAGATAGTTTTATTTTCTCATAGCTAAGCTTATAAAATCTCTTGGGATTCATGCAAGGACCATAAAAAAAAAAAAGAAAATTCTTCATACGTTATTGATGAGCATTAAACATCTAATCATTTTCAATAATATATAGCATTTCTTCTATTCAAAATTTTTAAGAAAAAAAGGATAAACATGATATCATCAAAAAAAAAAAAGAACGGCTCCTCTGAAATGGAATCAAATGAGATCCACTGATCACCAGGAAATGTTCATACTGTTATAGCATCTTTTTAGACAGATTTTTTTTAGACATTTTTCAATATAGCTCTTAAGGCAACAGTTAAACCGCCATGTGGTGATATCACCTATAGATGCGATGCTCGTTTCATTCTTTGTATTTGATTTCATTGTAATCAAATCATGTATTTTAATTCTCGTACAACGAAACGCAGAACTGCAATCATCAAAAGATACAATTCTAGAGTACCGCGAAAATTAGAGAGTAACTAAACTTTTAACAGGACATTTATACAATCAATATTGCTATGATGTCATGGGACTGGTCTCCATTAGAAAGGTTCATGTACTCAATGAACAGAACGTACTGTAGACAATTAAAATAACACAGCTTTAATGTCAGAATGAGATTGAATCGTGGAATGACGTTGTATCTAAACGATTTAATTAAAAGGAAATTTATCCACTATTCCCAACGAATCAACTGGTGACCAACAGTGACTAGTCTACAATAGAATTAGTGTCATCTAGAACACTAGAGGGAGTTTTAAAAATATTCTTTTTTTTTTTTCCTCCTTGCATCACTATTGGATGCACAAATACCAACTTCTATTTCGATGCCTAGCAATTCATATATATTTTTTTATATTTAAAAGTGACTGATTTATCAGTATGGGAATAAAACTAAGCATGAATAAAAATTAGTTATGGGATTGTAAACTTCACGCCTTATTATCATTATTTTTCTCTGGATGGTAATAAATATATATGAGCCGAGGTCTGCATATTCTCCCCTTACTGCCGAAAATGGAGTTATTACTAATACTTTCTTTTCATAATTTTTTTGATATTTTGCATTGCAATTATTTTCAGTTGATTACCACTTGTTTCGATCTGTTTTCAGAAATCAATTTTGAATTTGAGTCTTCGTTCTATTTTTTAGTTAATAAAATTTCAGACCTTTATTATTTACTTTTAACGTTACTATATACTTACACTTAAAATTCAACTCAAATCGTAATTTTATTACTTTCTCATATATATAGTATAGAGAAAGTATTGTAATCGTCAAAAAATTCGAACTCAAGATTTTGACGAACCCCCAAGTTTTAGACCACCCCGAGTTCCGAAAACACATTTTTGGAAAATGACTATCTGTTTGTAACAAAGGCAACACAAACTATTTGAGCTAGATGAAAGAAATTTATTATGCACTAAATTTGCAGATTTCTCTCAAATATTCAGCAAAATCCAGAACTTGTCTGCCTGGCTGTTCGAATATATTGTTACGAAATTTCTTTACCGGGGTTCGTTTGGATAGTGGGAGTGATATGGTGTAAAGAACGCTCAATCAGCAGGCAGAAATAGAATAAAAACAACGACGTTTATTTACACGAAAACACACAGGACAGCACAAAAGCGACAACTATATACAGCACAGAAGACGATTATCTTCACCCGAGACGTGTAGCATACAACCAGAATCTACTGCAGACAGTAGCGCACAGCTCAGTTCAGCACTAGCTTGACTCAGTCGCTTCCGACTACTCCGTCTTCTACTTCTCCGACTCTGACTACTGACTTCGCTCCGTCGATTCCGCTTACTCTTCTTCGACCACTCCGTCCACTCTGACTACTGGCTTGCCTGCTCTGGCAGCTGTGGACCCTTTTATAGGTCTCAGGAGGCGGAGCTAGAAGCCTCTCACCCAATCAGGAACGTTCGAGGCGTATCTCGGTTCCTACTGGACGGATCGGGAAAATTCCCGAAGTTTTGGGTATTATCTATTTTGGCGCCAAAGTCGCCAAATGGTCGCCAAGTTTGTCGCCAAGCTCTGGGACCTTCGACGCGCCACCTGGACTCCATCCAGTACCGATGACTTTAAAACTTTCTTTCCGACGATGGAACAAACTATGCTGGGAAGCCGAATTGCAGGTTTGTAACAATATGTTAATATGATTACTACAAAATGAAGTGCACATCTCACGTGCAGCAATCTAGCAAGTTTTGTGATAAATCCAATGAGAGGTTGACCGACTTTATTTTCAGAAGTATGCAAGCACGATCATTGAAAAAACGCAGTGATTTAAATATATTAAATATGATATGGGGCTTTGTAGCTACAAGTGTAATTTTCTGTCAAACGTTTTCTCATTCTTTTGGGAATAACGCATCTAAAAAACACAAATTCGATTTTCGCTAGGAATTAATCGCCCCAAAACTCGCCAAGGATAGATTGAATAAAAATCTTACATTCAAGTCAAAGATTAATATGTCGTAATTCTTGTAAGGTAATTTTATGTAAGAATATGCGAGAAAGTTTTGAGAAGACTGCTTCAGCTGGTTTATTTCTTAAATTCTCAGTCAATATGCATGACATTTTCTACAAATCTTGTTAGTTCATCTGAGAATCAGATCTCAGATTAAATTATTCTCTGTCAGCAGAATAACAGCTCATCTAGATAGATAGATAGATCTTGTTTCATAACATTAAACAGTTTAACGTAGCAGGTCACACTTTGGGATATCCTTATGTAATGTAATCGAACAGCAGTATAAAAAAATGACCTCGTGTACGTTGACATCCTTCAAAACAAATCGGTTGTTAATATACTAACTGCAGGATACTTGGCCTTCAATCGAGATCACGTTCTTCTTTCAGAATGGATGAGCTGTGAACAGTTTTTTTAATTTGTCCTCCACTTTAAACCCGATCTTGTACGTGCACACAATTTCATAACGCATTGGAGACGAATTGTCATACTTTAGACGCGTCCGTTGTTTATTGAATTCGGAATTTGCAATAAAATGCTCGGCTAACTATTTAGTTAGCAATAATGAACCAGCCAGAGTGGTCTTCCCTGAAGTTTTCTTGTATACTTTCTACCAAAGGTCTTATCTTCGTACGCGTAAAATTGTGAGAAATGGGCAAGACTGTAAATCTCTCAAATTCTCAGATTTTTATTTCTATGCATGGAATTTAGGTGCTGCATAGTCTAATAAAGAAAATCGGTACGTGTATATCAATCCTTTACACTTGGATGGTGACTTGGACTTGGACACCATTTATTACACCATTTTGATAAAATAAATAAATTAAAATATTTATTTATTTAATTTTGATTATTAAAAACACTGGAAGAGTAGTAAGAAAATGCCAATTAATTAAATGGGAGAATTCAACTCAAAACAAATACATACACATATATTGTTAAGAATTCAGTTAACCACGTGGTCTTCCTGGGCGGAGCTAACTGCCAATCATGTAAATATAACGTGGTCTCACTGTTGATGTTAGTATATATTTTTTTTCTAGCAGAAGCACTGTACTAGAGGGAGTGTGATCTCGGCTCTCCCTCTCCTGAGAAATTTTATGTGTAGTACTCTAGACCTACTACATCATGTGCCTTTTGTTGTTGATGTTACCAATAAACAACATAAAAGACAATCTGTGTATTCAAGTCATTTCACCCATGCAACAATCTTCACTATCAAATAAATTATTGTGTAATCACAAAGAGCAACAATAATTTAATTTTTTCATATTTACATACTATATATATAATTTATTTTTAGGTGTAATAAACAAGTCTTTGTATTAGGCGAATAATTAGACATCTAATTACTTTTACGAGTGTTGCATGCCACTAGAAATCAATAGTTACGAAATATCTATCTTTGGTGATTAATCTTAGGCATGCGGGTAATACTCAAGTAAGAGAAAATCGAATATGCATTTTGGGCACCTTTTTATTGATCAATTAAAATCAAAATTTTACATAAAATTACAATTATAGTTACAAGATCTCATACCAAATTTAATTTATTTCAATCATTATGCATTTGAGTTATATCGTTTACATGCATAAGAAAGTACAGGCGATCTGACTATCAACCATTGGTTGCATTTGTTTTAAAATTTCACAAGTATCTGCATGTTTGATAATAAACTTCTGTACCAAGATTTATCAACCTTTAGTGCATACTTTCTACTAAAGAGAATGCATTTTCGAGTTATGTTTTATAGCTATCACATCCACATGTCCTCGAACAGCTTGGTAGAAAGGAATTCATTTGAATGGATTGCTTTAAAAATTAGATAGGAAGCTACATATTTGTTGTAACGGCTGTATACCAAATTTCAGTTACTTAAAAGCTTTTTGAATTACCGTGTTGACAGACAGGTGTAATTCCAAAAACGTGGTTTTCGAACTCAGGAAAATCTGAAACAAAGAGTTATCAACATTTCGAATTCGGGTTTTTTTTTATGATATTACTCTTCTCTTTGTTAATGTACTTTCTTCGTATGCGAAAAGGTAAACTCGAACCTCTAGCTCAAGGCATCTTTCCCTGTTATCGCTTTAGGATTCAT